>JAOBAT010032900.1:0-31002 GCA_026413305.1 Hydrozoanthus tunicans | reverse complement strand
TCAGGTTTAATGCATCTTCATAACTCAGCTCCGGGAAAAGGATACGTAGTGCTCTTTTCTGGATTCTCTCTATCTTGTCTTTAAGGTAGACTCGTAGGCTTGTGGACCAGGTAACGCATGTAGACTCGAGTACTGAGCGAACCAGGGCATGGTACACGTTTATGAGATCCTGTGGTGGAATTCCGGCACGCTTAAGTACTCTTAAGATGTAGAGGCGTCTCGACGCTTTGGTGACGATCTCGCACACGTGTTCATTCCACTTAAGGGTGTCGCAGATGGTGACTCCAAATATATATATAGTAAAACAACAAGAAATTAACAATTATCCGTTCTTGTTTCTCGAAGATGTGCAAGAAAGACCCTTGTTGCAAACCTCATAACTGCGTTCTTAGGGCACATGCGCAATGCAGTGATCTCCACCACAAATGTTGTAAGGACTGTCTTGTAAGTATTGGTAATCTATTGTTTTTCTTGCTACTGAACCAGATTTATTTTAACACTTAAAAGTGTTTGGAACAAGAGAAGCGTTTGAGAGCGTTGATAACTACAAGCTTTTTGGCAGCCCAAACGCCAATTAGCAACCGACGCTGCTTGACTTGTAACCTTAGGCCTGAGCAAGACCACTGCGTTTTGTTTGTCATCAAGACAGCCTCCCAGTCGACGAAGCTATGTTAGTTAAACCAGCTTTCGCTCGGGGTTAACACGTTATGAACAACCGCACGCCGGAACTTTCCACTGAGACTTTTTACAAGCATGGGTCTCTTCAGCCGTTTTTGGAATTTAAGATCGTGAAAGATGTCTTAGTTAAGGAATATGTTCTCGAGAAATGGAAGAACAAGAAACAGATATCTGGAAATGGGCAACGCCCTCACCAGGCTCTTTTGCTCTGTGGCCCTGGAAAAACAAACAGCACATAGAAATAAAAAACGGAAGTGCCAGCAATAAATTAGGTTTTGGTGTGATTGTCGAGAAGAAAAAACAGGATCTTTATTTCTTCTGTAGACTTTACAATATAATGTTTGTGCATTTCAAAGGTACTATTTGGCAGTCTCTGCACGTTTTCCGTCTCGAGGCTTCGTTATCGGCCATTCTCGCAATGCAGTCGCTTTGTGCCGCAAGAGAACGCACTTTCAGCCCTTACTCTTGCAGGGACAACAATAAGTTCCTTGCACTGGCATGACTACAACTCGCAAAAACTCAGTTATAACAACGTAACTAATACTAAGGTAAGACAAAAAAAAATCGCTTATCACCGGTTCGTTCCGGCGATCACAGAATTTGACTTTTTGTCGCCTTCGACCTCGTGATCTTCGATATTTTATTTCTGCTTCTTTTTCTTCACAAACGATAGATCCGTATCTGTTTCGTCTTTCGATTTACTCGAGAGGTACCAGTTTTTCTATTGGAATTGTGGACTCTTCGCAACTTTCGCCTTTTTGATGATCCGTCTTCTTAACACTGCGATCATTTATACAGCGCGCGAGAGAGCCTAACTTGGCATGCGAATTTTCACATTGAATTTGACATGTGTCCTGTCTTTATATCACCTGGCCGTTCCGCTCTCTGATCATAGTTGACAACAAAATCATGACTTTACAAGGCCTCTACCGTGAGGTGAAAACGGTTCGATAACTTGGACAAAACTTCGTGGAATTGTGTGTCAAAAATAAAAAAAAATGTACCTTTCCTTACCTTCTAGTTCAAGAAACAGGGAACTCTGTGTCGAGAAACAAAAGGTGATTGTGATACTCCGGAATATTGCACAGGAGCCTCCACAGACGTGAGTAAATCTTAACAAACCTTGCCCACAATCAAAGGCCAATGAAGTAGATTTATTAGGTTTCTTAGATTTGAAACGTTTGTGCTTTAATTAAAATTAGTAATACATATTGCAACCTAGACGGTAAATTGCGTATCACCGAGGCTGATTTATTTCCACGCTGGTTGAAAATGGTTTTTTTGGTTTCTCGAATTTCTTAAAAAAAGAGCAAGTTGATTTTCAATAAATATTTACAATAGATACTCAGTACAGGAAAAATTTTTAAATTGTTTCAACTCCATTCACTTAACTTCACTGTATACTTTCCAAACTTTTGTGACTACAATGCAATATTAGGTCATGTTTAACATGCTTTAATTTCGGTATGCAAAATATACTCTTCAAATGATAATTAGCTCACTAGTTAATTAACTCGCTAATTGCAGTTAGCTCACAAGGAATGCAAGAAGAAAATAATTTTACTTACTCGTTACTTACTCCGTTTCAGTGTCCAGCTGACAACTATGTGCGCAATGGGGTTTCCTGTGGCATAAATAATATTAACAAAGTAAGCGTAATTAAAAGTGAAATTTTCTTTTGAAAATTATTTTATTTGCTAAGCTGTGAAGGAGGATATGTTTGCAAACTTGCAACTGCAGGCTATTCCTTATAATTTGTTTTAAAAAACTACAAGAAAGATCAGAAAAACATATAAATGAACATCTAGCTTTCTGCCTCCAAGGTATCTAGGTAACTAGGTTTTCCTTCTCATCAAATGCATTGCGAAGGTTTAAACCTTTCTATCAGGTATGTATTCAAATATCCTTAAAATATTTGAGGTCAACGGAGTAACCACACAACGTGTTACGATCGGATATACACATAATCTGATTACAGGCCGCCAAGGCACAAAATCGGTGTGGGCTTACAAATTAATACAGCATTTGTCTGGAATCACAAGCGAAGTTAAATTGAAAATTTGATTTAAAAAAAACTTTCACTAATCTTGTTCTGATGTTGTTTTTGGTAGTCTATTGATCCTTTTTAAGTGTTTTTTTTGGTTACTAAGCGACTTTGGTGCCCTCTGGGTAAAGGTTGGAGATTTCGCTTGCCACCAACCCAAATTAAATTGACAATTAATGACTGAATAAAAAAAAGCTAGTCTCCCTGCCGATGGGGGGATGACATTGTGTTCCATGGCGTTGTACTATGGCAACAAGCGGGTAATTAGAACGATGTTTTCCAACATCAGGTAAGGGTACATAACTCAAGTGTCCAAAAAGGAACGATTTCGCCGTTGGAGGAATAACTCGAGCGAAAAGAGAGAGGGAAAATGGACGTAAAGATGATTTAAACTTTTATTGTTATGGATGGATTTTAATACAACATCATGATAGGAGAATCATTATCCTTCGTTGCTGTGTTCGTCTTTAAGTCATCGGAAGGAGTTCCAATGGATAAATTGTCGATTGAATTGGGGTTGGTCCAGCCTTCTCTTTTTGTCTTACGAGTAAACCCAGAGGGCAACAAAATCATTTAGAAACAAAACAAAAAAAAAAACCAGCTAGAAAGGATAAACAGACTACCAAAGTTAATAAATATTTATTGATTTTCTTAAGAAATTCATTTGCTTCGCTCAGTAATTTCATGCCTGGGCAGCCTGTGATCTGGCACGATGAAGATTTTAAAAACTTCATTTTCCAAAGTATACTATAACAAACATTAGTTTGCCAAAATTGAGAAACATACGATAAAACTACGAATTTTTCCCGCCAAAAGTGGCCCCTCCAAAAGACCAATGCTAGATAAAAATTGTACTTTTTTGAACTGTAATTTGGTAGAGGCTTTTTAGCTTCTGCGTGAATGATGTCTATCAAAAACGTACCAAAAATGTCAGTGCTTATATTTGGTAGTTCTAGCATAAACTTATGTTCTGGCCATTTCCAAAATACTTTTCTTCTCTCCTCAGAGAGTTAATGTTTTCACTTCCAGGAATTTTTTTCTGTATCGATAATCAAAAATATCTTTGAAAGGTGAGGTTTTGATAAATCCTAAAAATTCTTAAGTTGCATAGTAAGTAGGATTGATAAGATTTTTTGAATAGTTAATTCCCGCATAAACTTCGGCTGTGACCTATTCCGAAAAACTCTTTTTTCTTCTTAGAGATTTAATGTTTTCACTTAAAAGAGGTTGTCAGAATCTTCTAGAGTTTTAAAATTCCTCTTTTATTAAATAGTTAGAAAATGTTGGAAAGGTTAGGTTTGGGAAATTCCTAGAAAATAGTTAATTTGTATCAATTAACTTATTGGTATTTTGCCTAATTTCACCTTTATTCTAGTCAATGTGTTACGAAGGTGCATGTAGCGAGACACGAGACATCCAGTGCAGGGATTTGTGGGGAACAGGTATGGCTTCTTTTCAATGTTTACCAAAACTACTTATTCGTTTTGTTTTCTTATAACAACCCTAATTCTTTACCGCATGAAACTTACTCTTTTTATCTTGAGAGTTTTCAAGACTATAAAATTTTTCTTTTTTCTCAATCGTTTAATTTATTTTTCTTTATGAGGAAACTGTGTTTAAAGACAGTTTTAATTCGAAAGCATGGTGCATTTCAACGACTCAATTTGTCGTCCACTTGCTTACGATCATGTACTCAATATCTGTTACGGATGAAATTGAAGTAGGGTACAATTTTTCATATTGCAGGGCAACTTTCCAGCTAGAAACGGAAGAGATAAACTAAAAAAGTTATCAATTGCAAATGTCAATTTGGCGACCATAAAAATCAAACAAGGAAAAGATTTCTTCCTTACGTTATGCTAAGTTTAAAAAGTCTTTTTTCTCTTTAAAAATGCATCAAATTAAGTACACTAATCTGTAAGGAGTAAAAAAATATTGATAAGCCATCACAATTTCCCAAAGTTTCTATTTCATAATCTTCTTTTTTTCATTATTTATCAAAAGGCTCCAGAAACGGCGCCATCGACTGCTACAACAAGTTAAACACAGAAAGTACCGGTTATGGAACCTGTGACCCTGCGACGACAAAACCTTGTGCTCTAGAGTAAGAAAAACAACATCCATAAATACATATTAAACAACATACACTGTATCTTTTGTTAAAAAATACTTAAATAGGCAAATACAGAAAGACTTTTAAAAGTTCGTTTAATATTTTATCATGCAAATCAGCCGATTTGCTGACATACCAGCAGTAAAAAATGCTCACAATGTTGTTACTATTCCTCAAACCAGTTCTATGTAATTCTTTACTTTTGGAAAGCAAATATTTCTTCATTGTTTACTCTAAGAAATGATTGTATTTTTAATTCACCATTAAAAGTGATCGCTGCCTAATGCTGCTTAAGACGTGAAGAAAAAGATAATATAATAAAAACCGGCATCATCAGAGACATAAAAAAGTATAACAAAATCAACATGTAAAATCTTCGAGGAGTAGTGGTGTAAGGATTATTCAGTTCCTTTTTTAAATACTCTTCAACAGGGATGTAACCTGTGGCCAGCTGCAATGCAGTGCAACAGCAAGTACGCCCGTTGTGAACTTTGGGTATGACTACACTAAAATATCTTTGAATGATGAAACACAATGCAGGTGGGTTATTTGAAACTCTTTTTTATTGATACAGAAGAAAGTTTCTTAAAAAAGGTACAATCTTCCAAGACAAAACAGAAGGAATGCCACGGGCCTAGGTTAAAACGTCAGGGCCCGGCTGTACAAAGCCTGGATAAGCTGTCCGCTGGGTAAAAGCTAATGGTTGTCACTATTAGATCCAAGATTTTTTAACTCTTTGTTGATTTCTCTATCTCTGGTTGTTAAGGGTGTGGAAGATCCCTAAACTAATGGTTTAAATGGCGTCAAATAACTTTCATTATAGTTTTACTGCATAAAATAGAAAGCACTTATCCGGCGGATAACTTATACAGGCTTCGTGCAACCGGGCCCAGAAATTCACGTCTTGAGGGAAGAATAATAATGACGCGGGTTACAATTGATATGGCGCCCACGCTGGACACGCAAAATATCCCAAAGTAGCTAGCTAAAGCGCATAGTTTTAAATACACCACGGATGGACCTCATTGCCTCACTACATGCCTTTCTAACTGCTTATCTATCGCATATTTATTTTTTCATGTTCAATGTAACCAAAACAACTGAAGAAAGTTGTAATTTTCTCTTATTTGTTTTAGTGCAGCAAAGCTGAACGTAGTTGATTCTCTCGGACAAGGTATGGTTGCCTCCGGGACCAAGTGTGGAGACGAAAAGGTTTGTTCATGTGCTTATATTATGACCTATCTTTATTGAGTGTCAGTTTCAACGTATCACATGCAACCGAAAGTATAAGCGAAAACGGTTTGAAATAAATTGTTATTTTTTGTTTAGTTTTAAGGTCTCAAGTTTATCCGTTTAAGTCAATGCAAGTTAGTGGGTTAACATTTCGAAGGATAGTGACCGAAGAAGAAGATACAATGAGTTTGATTGCAATCAAATATCCTATGCCTGATAGAAATTATTTTCTCATTGTCCAGATGTGTGTGGGTAACAAATGTCAGAGTCTGGCAAACCTTAACATCAAGACATGTCCAACAATCAACGGTCTTGTGTGTGCAGGAAGAGGGGTAAGTTTTTTGTGCTGCCGTTTGTTTCAGATATTATGTTATATGATTTTAGTGTACTGTATACTTTAGTCCTAGGTCTACTGTAGCACCAGTTAACTGAGGCTCATACGTTTTATCGAATGAAGTGCTGACAGTCGGGGAGATTTAATTAATAGCATCATAACAATGTTTTATGCCATTAGAAAAAAAAACTGCCGATTATGTTTTGTGGCTGAGACGTTTTGAATACTCAAATAGGTAGAATTGCTTACCTGTCCGTCTAACAAAAAAAATTAGAATGAAAAAGACCACTAGAAATCATATTTGAAAAAAGCATCTTTACCCCTTTTGTCGGTGTGTTGAAATCGATATTTTGTTCTGTTGAGATGAAAACTTTGTTTTTATGTTTTTTTTTCAATCTATGAAAGAACGTTTATGCTACGCTTACAACAACATTGATACGTTTCTTCTTTACATTTCTTAGGTTTGTACGAAAACTGGTGTGTGTCACTGTAATGGGGGATATGATCCGGCAGGAGGCTGCGAGAAACGTAAATCACTATAATAGAACTAAACAAGAATACTTTGGAAGTCAGTTAGTATAAACCTAACTTAACTGAGACGAAAAAAAAAGAGTCAGGTTTAAGTTGTTGTTGTTGTCCACTCAGCTACAAGTTCTTTTTTCTCTAGCGCAAGCGCACTCGCGCGAGTTGTATTTTCGATTAATTCAGACTTAAATGATAGGCTGAATCGGGCATTGAAGGAGTTTATCCGATTATCAAAGATGCCATTTGTTAACTGATAAGAAAATCATTAGTTACGTTAGTTACGTTAGACTTACAGTGTAAGTATGACAACAAAGGTTGTGCAAATCTTAAAGCTTGCTACGAAGTACGATTGTTCGAAGTATGATTGTTCTTTCACAGCTTTAAAGACACGTGACGGGCAATGGAATATATGGTCCTCGTGGACTGTGTGTAGCAAAGGTTGTGGCGGTGGGAAGAGGTCACGCCATCGATTTTGTAACAATCCGTTCCCAGCAAATGGAGGAAAAGACTGTGAAGGCGACAGGATCGAGGAGCAGAGCTGCAATACTCAGGCATGTCCAGGTAAGCCTAGCTATTAAACCATTATCTAGTTTTTTATGACTACCAATAACAGATGGAACGCATCTGAGTATAACTTACTTTCTATGAGACTGTACTTAAATAGCACTTCCAAGCTTATTGCTCAAATCGATATGGGTTAAACATACACTAATTTGATGTCACAACTTTCCTCCACAGCAAACCGTCCTTGTTATAGTATTGGTGATTTTCTCGTTTCGAAATTAGTCAAACAAATTTCTATACGAGTGCCTGAAGAAATTGCATCGCTTTTTTTCTTTTTTAGTTGTACACTCTTGTCGTCAACTGCAGCAGATCAGCGCCGAAACAAATCACCATTACCCGGATGGAGTCTACAAGATCTATCCGATGGGTCAGGGCAAACCAATAATGACCTACTGCGACATGTCACGTGATGGTGGTGGCTGGACACTGTTGGTTACCAGCCATACTAACAGTTGGACTGCCGAAAATGTTAGATTGCGTAATCAGGATACACCCCGGCTTGATGGTGATTACTCCATTTTAGCCCATGCGAACTCCATCAAGGATAACTTAAACGTTAAAGGAGCAACCTTTAAGTATCGGCTAGAGGCACAGAGCAGAGGTAAAGCAACAGCTGTAACTTGAGAGAAATGAATACACTTTCATCTCGATATATAGTTAAACACTGATGGTTTTGTTCCAAGACGTTTAACTCTTACTTGTTTGTGAGTGAAATAAGAGAGGAGTGGAATAAAAAAGGCAAGAGAGAAAAACGTCATTTTTGTAACGTATTTTATTTAAAACATTTGTTTGTTCTCATTCTCTTAAGGCCGATGGGGAGGCATTTGGCAGGCACCAAGAAGTTATACTTTTACCTCCACAAATGATGGCCAGTCCAACGTTAAGCTTATAAAAAAGTTTGACAACTGGGAGTATAGTTCGATCGGTATTAAAAAAAGAATGCCTTGGATATTACGTGCAAGGCTTACCACGTCTGCCAGTACCACGAATCACTGGTGGGGGTCAATAACAGGTAAGTTTCATAAAGTAGCTCTTGTTTCTGTAAGGCTAAAGCGATTTTTTCGGAAAAAAACCACAAAAGATAGATCTAGTGTTACGTTGTTTCAATTTCTACTAATTCTTACTACAATTATAACAATGTAAAACAATATTACATATCTAGAGGAAAGTGTGTGTTGCACCTACTTTTCAGCTAAAGATAAAATAAAACGACAACCTCTATGAAACTTAAAATTTCTAGGGGACGACAAGCTTTTTCATCCCGCACCGTGGATTAATGCCAGTTTGGCAGAAAAGCAACCAGAGTACATCTGGTATTGGATGAGAGAAGGACCTTATTCTATGCCACAGTCGTGCATGGATGTTCAGTTGAGAGGGAACCTTTTGCCAAGGCAACTGACAGGTTAACTTTTTTCTTCTTGTTGATAATAACATCAGCACTAACATTCACGAGATCGCCTGATAATTGTAGGAAATACGGACTTTTAAGCATTCCAAAACAGGATCTTTGTTATTCGAGTCACCAAAAGTTATGAAGTGCATTAATAAAATTGTAAAAAGGAGCCCGCAGTTTTTGCCCCAAAAATTTGATACAGACAAAACTAACTCTATTAACCCAAATCTTAAATAACTTTTGTCTCTGTACTGTTCGCTCTGAATACTTAATGTTAAAACTGCAAAGTTTACTAAGGATCGTCACCATTTGCAATACTGACTGCCCATACGACTGTAGTCATGGTTAAAATTGTTACAAGCGTTATATAGTTCTGCTCAAAATTTTCAATATGAACGTTTCTTTTAATTCTTTTACACCTTTCAAAATTTTCAGATGGTGTGTACACAATAAAACCTTCTGGTCGACAAGAGACAAAGACATTCTGTGACATCACACGTAATGGTGGTGGTTGGACTCTGCTCATTACAAGTGCCTCTCACAGCGGCTGGAACCAAAATAATATTAAAATGAGGAACGTTAACACGCCGTCACTCATCTCAGATTTTTCTGTACTTGGTGTAGCAGATATCATCAAAGATCTCGATAAATCGCAGGTTGGTAACAAATGCTTCAAGGATCAAAAGTGCTACAATTACGATTTCCTGCTCAAAGATAACGTTACCAACAGTGAACTGGATATCGAAATATATTATAACACCCCACCACCAAAAACTCCAATAAACGAAAGTAGAACATTTATAAACTGCAAAACAGTTGTTATTTATATAGATATTTACTTCTGCTAATTTTTCGTTTCAGGAGTTTTTTGAATATCGCATCGAAGCTGATGGAAATGATCGATGGGGAGGAATATGGAGGGCTCCTCAACATTACAGTTTCCTTGACAAACACGGCAAACAGAATGAGGCGGAAATAATTAAGAAGTTTGACAAATGGGACTCAAGTTCTAATTTGGGAACAAGTATGCCAAGGCTAAGATTATCTCCAAGCATTTTCTTATCAAGTGCTTTAGCCTTAGATGATCCTTCCGGCTCATTGGTTTTCAACACTGGCGGGGCTCACTCTCCCTCCTACATCAAAGATGGAAATCCGTCTCCAAGGGTAATTCGGTACTGGATGAGAGAAGGCACTCGGTAAGTCTAACAGTATACGACCTTAGGTACAACCGAGAGTAAAAAAAAACACAGTTTTTACTCCATTTAAAACCTAACTTTCCAGATTGCCCCATTTACGTTTGTAAGCGTAGTATCTCGTTATAAAAGCAGGGAGTTTAGAAAAGAGAGGCAATTAGTAAATAATTTATGTGCTTTTTGATCACGAGACTAAAAGCCTCTAAGGCCTGGTTTGATAGCTGCAAAAAACAAATATCGTTATTAAGTATAAAACTAAAAAACCTAACCTAATTGCGTGAGAGGAGCTTGAGATTAAATTTTCCAATTCCTATCTGCATTTAATTATAGGTAAAATTGTGTTTTACCGATGCTATCAAAACACTAACTTTGAGCTGAGACTTATACTCTTCAGTTACGAGCCAGAAATCACAACTGTACGTGTGCGATCTTTATCTGTATGCCTACAATAGAGCGAAACATAGTGTGAGAAGTTACTCAATGCCATTTGCCTTCAACAATGAAAAATCTTGTTGAGTGCAATGTTCAGCTCAGCCTTTAAGAGTCCAGAACTAAAGGCTTTTTTGATTTCGAAGAATTGCCAAAACGAGTAGTGAAATGATTTAAATGGACGTGACAAGAGAAATGGCTAATTAAAAAAATAAAGTAGTAGAGCTTAAAGATTTTTATTAAACTCGTGATGATTGCACACTTCCGATCAAGCAAGCTCATAGAAAACTAGATGCTCATGAATTTTCTTCAGACGATCCTGTAATGACATCAAGGTCCATGGTGTTCGCAGTGGCAACAAATACAGTGATGGTCTCTACATGATTGCACCCACTGATCCTGCACAGTACCTTCCTGTTTATTGTGACATGGAGTCGGACGATGGAGCTTTTACATTGCTTGTCACCAGTGCTAACGGAAAGTGGACGCGAGCTCAGGTCCCTTTAAGGTAGGGTTACGGTGTCGCCTAATTGACTATATGTGTTACCGTTATTAAGCCAGTTGAAAACGATATTGACGTTTTTTTTACTTTTAACTTATCAGCTTCTAATATATTTCTTTGTCAAACTCTAAACGACCGTTTGCATGTGTAACCCAACATGTGCAGACCCTAGGTGTCGTGAATATATGACTAAAAGGTTACTAGAGAAGTTTGAATTAGCCCAGGTGTCCTCTCTTTCGTAGGAATGCAATGCGTCCTTCAGTTAGCGAAGACTACTCTATTCTCCAGTATGGTGACATCATTAAAGGTCTTAGCAACAATGCTACGTTTAGATACAAGATCGATGCCCATCAACGCAATCATTGGGGAGGCGTGTTCTCAGCACAAGCAGAATACAGGTAAGGATTTTATTCGTTTCACGACTGATGGTTTGTCTTTAACATTTGCAGATAAAAACTTTTACTATACACTCAATGAGTTTAAATCTAAGTTAATGTCAAAATAAATCAATTAACCAGAATTTGAGCAATTTTAATTGATGTTAAGACAGGTGACATGCCCTGGTTAAAAGAAAATGCGTAAATATCTCACTAAAGTCTTAGCTAAGACTGCATACAATGTCTAAGATCAAGTCTATCAAAAAAAAAGTAGGAAATAGAGTTATTGGCAAGAACAGGTTGCGGTTGTGAATAGTTTTTAAAGTAGCTGTGAGAGTCAGTAGGTTTGTGGTTGACACTGGTTTCGACTGGTTTTCAGTTTGTTCCCTTGGATTGACATTTTGCACGATGTGTAGAAATTTCCCAAGTTATTTCGAGGAACATAATGAAATGAGCAAACTCACTGCTTCGTGTATGCATGGTGGAGCTCGGTGACAGCAATCAATATAACGGCTAAATTTTTATGACCAGCTTTCTCAATGAAGTCACGTTGAAAAAAGAGAAAAGAGGTTCTGGAAAGACTTAACATTAAATGCCAATAACTAAAACAATACAATCCTAAAAAGAGTAAACTGTTTGCTTTAAAAAAAAACTTAAAATCATTTTTTCTGTCCTTCTTTGGCATCGATAGTTTCTTGGCTACAAACAACAAGCAGACGAATGTTAATTTAGTGAAGAAGTTTAATATCTGGGAGTATGATTGGGCGGCTGGTCTTCACAAGAGAATGCCGTGGTTTGCTAAAACGGGGACACATCAGAAAGCACTTTTAACAACTTCTCAAAGTCCAACGTACTATCCAAGAGGATCAATTATCTACGGAGATCTGGAGTATGACCCAGCATTTTACATGGCCAGAAATGGAAAACGTTGGCCGGGTACGATCTGGTACTGGGTGAATGAAGACGATTGTGGTCCAGACAGACGACCAGGTACGTATCTGCAGTGACAAAATTTCTACTTTACAAAGCCTGTTTGGCCGGTTTCAATACCTGTCGTCCCTGAAGTTAATACTAATGATCATTGTGTTACTTGATTGTGACAGTTTATATTTGCTTATTCTTA
The DNA here is from genome assembly GCA_026413305.1 of Hydrozoanthus tunicans. Lineage (NCBI taxonomy): Eukaryota > Metazoa > Cnidaria > Anthozoa > Zoantharia > Hydrozoanthidae > Hydrozoanthus > Hydrozoanthus tunicans. Next base: position 18,494 of record JAOBAT010032900.1, on the reverse strand, counting down.
ATTGTCAATTGGTTTTCGGAAACCAAGCTCGATCTCCACAGCAGGTTTTCAGACTATTTTTATTTTCCTTCTGGGACACAATGCTCAGTATTTAAATTTGTCCATGTTTTTGACAAAAAAAACAGCACCCATCTCAAAGAAAATTGTTTTCTTATATTCTTTTATTAATGTTACTATTTATCTTACAAATAAATTTGTATTTGAAATTTGTCCACCCTATTTGATTTTTTCTACCCTGCTGTAAAATTTTGAAAATGTTTTTCAACCTGTACCACTTTTCCGCTTAATACTACTTTTGGGGACTTAAGAGTAATATTTCGTGAAAATCAAAATAAAAAAAAACAGTTCCCTTAACTTTTTGTCAGCATTTTCTGTCTAGCTTAAAGGCTTCACTGCACTAAACATCATGTCACAGTTTGTTACGGTTTGCTTTAAACTTTTTCCTTCTGTTTCTCTGCTCTAGTTGATGGTGGTTTGACCCCAGAGTGGAGTTCGTGGAGTCATTGTGACAAACTGTGCGACCCAAGCGGCAAAGAAAGACGGTTCAAAACTTGTAGCAATCCCAAACCTCGTTGTGGTGGTAAACCTTGTGATGCGTCTGTGAGGACAGTCGAGGAACGCCAGTGTTACTACTGTCCAGGTAAAAGAACAAGAAACGTTTTTAAAAAATTCAAATAAAGAAACTTAGGTTTGTGAACTGCAGCAGTGCTAAGCCAACAACAAATTTGATCGATAAGGTGTTTAAACAAACAGTTACCTCGATAGATCCGAAATAGCTGTAAAATAAAATGATACAACATATTTAGTTTCTCTCCCACTCAGGATTTTTAGGAAAAATTGCAATGTTGAATATTACCCAACACAAAAAGATTTACAAAAATTAAAATACCGATCCTAAAATGATGAGCAAGAAAGAGGGTTGATCTTGCTTTTGGCAATTTGCGATACAAATCTCCTAAGGTAGAAAAGTAGTTAATGAAAGAAAAGTAATTAGGGGATGTCTAACATTTTGGAGGTTGTTCAAGATTTTGACAGTCCTATATAAAGAAGAGTCCAGGGCTTACTGCCATGCCGCACCTAGATATGAACAGGGTCAAGATTAATGCTTGAACTTGAACGCAAAACTGGTGTTGGAGTTGAAAATCTTCCAGATCTAAAAGTAACTAGTTTCATTAAGGCCAAAATAAAATAATCCAACGCGACAACTTTGTCTGCTAATTAACTCGTAACTCAACAAACTGGATCCCATCTTGAATCTCACTCACAGATTTTAGTTTGATGATTAACAAACTCATCTTACCCACTTAAAAAAATTATTTATAACTTAAATGAGATAATTAGATTCACAAGCACTTGTGATTATTTTCCAGAGAGTCCCATTAAAGCCTCCACCGGTCGATGTATCGTCCCTAAGACAAGAGGCTGTAAACAAACAGCAGGAACGAGGCTGGTGTATAAAAGCGGAGACGCCGATTGCTCATCTCTGGACATGCTCTTTACGTTTGATTACAATGGCATTTTGCGCCATAAGTGCAGTGGAATGTTTGTGTGTCCAAAAGGTAATTTCAACGAAAATTGTTTTTAGTTACATAGGGACCTCTACAATGTCAAACGCGTGAGACAACTGACAAGGAACTTATAAAGTATGTCAAAAAATATTGATTTAACTGAGAATTAGCTTTAGTCCCCAACAATCATTCTAAAAAGTTTTTAAGAATGTTTCGTAATCTGTACGATATACTTTTTTGGCTAGCACAGAATCTTCTATTCATTGGTAAATTGCGCATTTATCATACCTTTTATATTCATAAGATGCTTATGTGATGCAGCTTCAAAGTGAGACGAGTATCAACAGTTTAATAGTTTTTGAAAATATAATAGTATAATATGTATACTCTGTTGTTAATTTGTTAAAATATTTAGTTGCCATCAAGTCATATAAATTTTTTCGCGAGGTCTTGAGACCACGGAATATAATTTTAAAACATTGTAGGTCAGCTTATTGTAGAAAACCGTTTGCTTAAAAATTTACTGTTGGCTAAAGACTTTTTCTTTATAATAGCACAAGAAAGTTTGTATCTGTCCACTGCTGTTTTATGTTGTTTCCACTGTGCCGCTGGAGACATTAGGAAGAAATAATAAACTGTATTTAATAAGTGTAGCCAATGAACTTACCAAACTATCCCCAAAGTACACAAGCTTTAAAAACGTCCATCGATTTTTTTAAAATGCTGACGTTTCGAGCGTTATCCGTTCGTGGAAGCCAACAATTCCCGTACCGAGCAGTTCTTTTTGTATTTTGAAGGTGGCCGTGCAAATCAGGGCACTGAAATTGAGTTGCAAAATCGTTGTGATCTGGAAGCTGCAAAACACTTAAGGTAAGCGTTTTCGAACAGAAACTTGAGAGGGGAAGGCTGGAATGGGGGAAGCTAAATTTTTATGGGGGATCTTTTAGTAACATAAGCTTAACGGTCGCTACCAAGGTAACCAGATTTTCCTAATATTACACTTTAATTAATTTTTCTCCTTTTTCATAAAAAGACCACTTACAAAATTACACGTGTTTTATCTGAAATACTGAAACTTTCTTAAAGGAAATAGTTTATTAGGGGGCAGTACTAAATTAAAATACCCCGGAGGCTGAACGCTTATTAACAGCGAGTAAGCCAAGAGCAGAAGTTGGAACCCATTAATTCAAACAAGTCGAGTGGAGTGTTTTGCTCTTGGACACATTACAATGGCTTGACGGGTTTCGAAAGTTATTATTTGTAATATCTACAATTAAAAGGAAGCTCTTAACCTACAGATTGCCATCTACTAGTTTAAAAAACGTAGAAACTGGTCTATGTGTCCATCCATTTGGAGGGTTCGCCGGTGAAAACACACAGCTAGTGTACTGGACGGGATGTGACTCGCAAAGTATTTCTCTGGACTTTCTGAAGCTAAAGGTAAAAAAGAAAAAGAAATACACAAGAACGATTCCAATGTTATTAGGTAACACTTTCAAACAAATAAGAACTGAAAAAAAAGTCACGGACTTAAGATTTGCTGAAGTCCCATTCAAAGGTCAAAACACTTTTCTTCATTTTCTGGACTTCATCTTCTTTTGCTAAGTTTGTCTGTATTGTATTCTTTTTTCATTCAACTTGTCGCTCTTCCTCGCAGATATTTCCTTTTATTTCTCTTTTTATTTCTCGTTTTCTTCTTCTGTCGCGTCAATACACTTGTGTTCTTTCGCGTTTGGACTTTTTTTCTCTCTCCATTAAACTTTTCGTCCGTTTGGTTACTTTTTTTCATTTTCTTAAACAAGGTTATTTGATTTTTTTAAGAGAGAGAGTCCAATTAAAGCCTCCACAGGTCGCTGTGTTGTGCCTAAGACAAGAGGCTGTCAACAAACAGCAGGAACGAGGCTGGTGTATAAGAAGGGAGACGCCGATTGCTCATCTCCAGATATGCTCTTCACGTTAGATTACAGTGGTTTTCTGCGCCATAAATGCAGTGGGATGGTTGTATGTCCAAAAGGTAATTTCGAAGGTCATTGTTTTAAGTTACATAGGGACCGACTTGAATCGACAGTAACTAATGAAAAGAATGCGGGCGCGACTTACAATGTTTTAAAATTAAACTCTACCACCTTCAAACCTCCCAATAGTTATGACGTCTTCGGCATTAACTAAAATTAAGACTCAACAATGCAACAGCAAAGTGTTCACATACACATACACATAAGAATATTGACTCGTAATTCTCTTGGAAGATGGATAACTACATAAGTACCTTGTGAACTTTAAACTTAATTTGTTTTTGATATTGCCTGTTTCAAACGTCGAACTTCACATGTGGTAAATCTAATGCTAACAAGAGTAGTGTAGTAAGGACCGAATTAGCCTATTTTTGGGGTGCCAATGCGGTGCCTCCATAAATTATCTCCTTTGTGTTCCAAACTCTCGCGTTGAAATTTGTTATCTTCGGGGTAACGTCATAGCTAGTGAATGAAATGCGGCGGAATTATTTATCTCTTTTGTTATGATAACTATTTAAAGGTCGTGTTTCTAAATTGGCGCCAAGTGCAATTATTGAGCAAATTTCAAAAACATTTTATTCCTCTTTTAATGACACTTGGTTTGTATATATAGCCAGTCCATCTGAAATGTGCTGACGTTTTTGTAGTGCTAGCTGTTCGTTGGAGTCAATATTCCTTTACTGAGCAACGTTGTTAACGTTTCTATTTTAAAGGAGGACGTACGCATCAGGGCACTGAAATCGAGTTGCAAATCCGTTGTGGTGTGGAAGCTGCAAAACACTTAAGGTAAGCGTTTACAACAGCCAACTTGTACTGCTCTTAAACAAGCCTAGGCAGAAAACATAGCATTAAACTAATGTGTTCTTTGTGTCATTCAGTTCTGGTTTTCAAGAAATTTTTGAGCTCACTAATATCAAAGTTTGAAGATGGTATAAATTTGCTGTGTTTAACAAGAAAAGGGTGTACCTAAATATATATCCCTATTTGACTCGGGAAAGAAGAAGGGAGTCTTTCAGTTCGTAAACATAATTTATGCTAAACGCCACTGCCATGGTAACCCAATTTCCCTAATACATTTCTCAACTTTTTCATAAAAGTCCGCACACACCAGAATTTTATAAAGACTTTAAAAAGTCCCAACCGATAACAAACTATACACTTTTTTCTGAAATGCTGAAACCTTTTTAAACATATTAACTTGTAAGGGGGACTTTGAACATTAAGTTTTCGCCGTGTCAATTTAATTCACGGGAAATGAGCAAAGAACGGTAGTTACTAACTTATTTAATTGCCGGTTTTCTATTTTCTTCTTATTATTTATATCACACACAAAATTAAAAATAAACCCTAAACACAACTTAAATAAACCCTAAATAAACTTTCCTCTCAAATTACAAGCCGGTTACCCGAACTCTCTTACTTACAGACTGCCATCCAAGAGTTTGAAGAACGTAGACACTGGTCTTTGTGTCCATCCATTCGGAGGATTCGCCGGTGAAAACACAGAACTAGTGTATTGGGCGGGGTGTGGCGCGAAAAGTATAGCTCTGGACTTTCTGAAGCTAAAGGTATGCTTAGGGGCCACTTTCAAACAAATATTATTAATGATATAAAAACCATGGACTCCAACTCCAATTCAAACGTTACTATACCCTTTTCTTTCCTTTTCAGGAATTCATCTTCTTTTTCTAAATTTGTATATGTGAGCATTGCCTTTCTCATTCAACTTCTCATTTTTCCATTAAACGTTTAGTTATTTTTTTAATTTCAATTCAACAAGATTTTTTTTTCTTTTTCAAGAGAGAGAGTCCCGTTAAAGCCTCCACAGGTCGGTGTGTTGTGCCTAAGATAAGAGGCTGTAAACAAACAGCAGGAACGAGGCTGGTGTTTAAGAAGGGAGACGCCAATTGCTCATGTCCAGATATGGTCTTTACGTTTGATTACAATGGCATTCTGCGCCACAAATGCAGCGGAATGATTGTATGTCCAAAAGGTTAATATTCTTGATAACTGTTATGAGTTAAAAAGGGACCCCTGTACTAATAAATGCTTCAGAAAGTTACCAGGGAAACGAATCTAACAAATATTCTTTTGGGTAACTACATCGATACAAACTTTTCATTTGCAACAATAAAAGTCTATGCACTTTGAAAAAAAAAATGTTTTCAAAAATAGTTAGACACCATATTTATTCAAATTAACGCCCTGGGCGCTAACTTAATCTTTACCTTTTTGGTTGGGCGTTAATTCGAGTGTGGGCGCCACTTAACTATTCACGATTTTCAGCAAAAGCAACTTTTTTTGTTATGTGGACATAACAATGGAACAAGCTTAACGATTTAACACTTCATTAAGGATAATACTCGTTTCACTCTCATTATTAGTTCTTGAAAACACAACGTCGAAAACATATCTATATACTGTTTGAACATAATTGAAAGGTAACGATGAGCTTGTAGAAAATGTGATATTTGAAATGTACTTTCTCATACGCTTTACCCAAAATTAGAACTAAATATGGAGTATTCAGCTTAAAGTTGGAAGGTGCCTTAATCTGGAGTGAAATCCCTGATGATTTCAAATATCTCAGCAGAAGCTCGTTTAAAAAGAAACTTAAGATCAGTTACACCGTTAACTATTGACGAGACCTTTCCGCTTTACTACTCTCCGTCCTGAAAGAAATATTATCTTTTACTAACTTTATGCCGAACTTTATTATTTACTTGTCTATTGTTTCCACTTTCCGTGTTCTTTCTTATTTTTTGTTTATTACCTGTCATTGCACACATTCTGCACATAAATTTCGATACATTTGTTTTTTCCCACTTGTTAATATATAATTGAATCTTGAAGAGTACATGAATTGATAACCATCCCCTTTTTTTCATGTACCCTGTACCCTGCCCACCATTAAAACTACAAATATCAGAATTTTAAAAATAGGTAGAGCATTGAGTACAAACAAAATATATTGTTGTTATTGTTGTTTTTGTCTCATTTACAAAGAGATGTGAGCGCATAATCATGTTGACAGGATTGCTGTGATTAATGTTCAGGGTCAAGAAGATTCGAAAATGTGAAAACAGACTTGTTTCTTCTTCCCTGGAATAATTATAGTGGGAACGCCGAGCAGAGCTTTTCGCGGTATTGCCTTAAAGTTCGAGCGGTAGATTTTGTGGCTAAAAGTGAAAAATGCCGTAAAAAGATTGAGGAGTAGTCCAGCGTTATAACAGGCTGTCCATTTTAAGCCAATGCAATAATAAACTCGACTCTTATAAGCTTCGCTATTAAAGTCAAGTTTCGCTCTTATTTCTTTATGTTAGCCTTTTTAATTGGGAGGTGGGGGGGGGGGGGGTGCTTATTCGAGATGGGTGCTAATTTGAGGTTAGGCGCTTATTCGACTAAGTAACGTAAAACTATTTACACCCGTCTCTCTTATAAGCAGGTTAATCATATGAGCACCTTATGAGTTTGAAATAATTATAACTTAATTGGTTTTAATAGGTGTATGCCAATAAAAATACCAAAAAATCTCCAAAAATCAGAAATTTTAGCAAGTCCATCGATTTTCTTAGAATGCCGACGTTTCGAGCGTTAGCCGTTCGTCGGAGCCAACAATTCCCGAACTCAACAGCTTTGTTTGTTTTTTAAAGGTGGCCTTGCACATCAGGGCACTGAAATGGAGTTGCAAAATCGTTGCGGTGGGGAAGCTGCAAAACACTCAAGGTAAGCGTTCTCAAACATGACACCTACTATAAGCTGCCTTCGCTAGCCTAGGCCCAAAGTTAAACAATAAACCAAAACCATATGTTCTCTTTGAGAAATTGTCGAGCCTACTAATATTAACCTTGAAGTTGGTAACAAAAAAGGGTTAACTTGAATTTAAAACGGCAAAACTTGGTTTTAGCAGCTGTTTTTTCAACCTATAGTTCCTTTTTTACCTCAGTACGTCTGCCAGTATCTAGCAAAACGTGACTTTCAACTTTCACTGTTTTAAGTATCCACAATAGAACTTCCTGTTCAAAAAAACATGACTTTGGTTTCGCCTTTGTGGGTAGTGTTTTTAAAGTCCAAAAAAAAACTCGATAAAGATTTTAAAATCCTACCATGGTTTTCAACACTAGTTGTTTATTCTCGCAAAATGCATTCTTTCAAAAAGAAATAAAGCTTGCTTGCTTGTTTATCATCTCGGTTGTGTTCTTAAAAGTTTCGATCATCTTAGAAAGGTGGGTATGGTAGCAACAGGCAACATCACGCTTTTGAAAAAAACATTTAAAGTGATTTTTTTTACTTCAGGAGAAATACCTTGCTGAATGAGGAATAGCGGAGAAAACTGAAAATTTTGTCAAAATCTTTCATGGTTCTTTAAATGAATACATTTAAGGTTTTCAACTGATGACATCTCTAGTGGTTCCGACAATTTTTTTTTTCTAAAACGTGCTGCCGATCCTTTACTTTGGGATCAACTTGAGCCATTCTTGGACTGACGATTTATCTACCTCAAGACACATCAGCAGCCAAAGTTTGGCTCAAATACGCCCAAAGCCTGTTGTGGATAAGTAGCAGGGTTTTTTCTAAAAAATACAAACTTGTCAGAACCACTTGTGATGTCATCAGTTGAGAACTTTAAATGTAAATCTCTCAAGACCCATGAACTATTTTGACATGTTTCAACCGCTGTTCCTCATTTAGGAAAGTCATTATATTGAAGTAACAATATGTTCTCTTCATTTGCACTTTTATTGCACCATGGGCGCTAGGATAATATCAGTATATAGTTAATGGTTGATAGTGAAGCAGCTAGTATTATAAAGACTAGTGACCGTTATTTTCACCGAATTACGTTCGAGTTGTCCTTTACTATTCGTGACAAATGTTATAGCTAAGTTGCTACCGTTATTTTCACCGAATTGTCATTAAATGCTAGTTACTAACCTTTAGATGGGGTTGGCGAAGCCACGAACGAATTTACTTTGAGATCTACCGCTACCAAATCAATCTAAAAATCTGAAATGTACTTTCCGTAGAATTGTCCGTTCTTTCCCAGCCGTGCGCTGCGTTATGGCGACGTGATCAGAAGTAACGCCATCAAACGATATCCATGACCCACAAATAGATTTTACCTCAGTTGTTCCTTGCAAATTCTCAACGGACGCTACTCTACGAGCCGCCACATGATTTTCGCTTAGCCGGCGGTTTTATATTTCATTTTCGAGTTTGCCATTTGTTCGGATCTCGCCTATTACTATTTGCAAGGAACAACTGAGGTAAAATCTATTTGTGGGTTATGGATATCGTTTGATGGCGTTACTTCTGATCACGTCGCCTTAACGCAGCGCACGGCTGGGAATGATTAATTGTAAAACGGACCATTCTGCGGAAAATCATGCATGTAAGTAAATTCGTTCGTGGCTTCGCCAACCCCATCTAACGGTTAGTAACTAGCATTTTTAAACAAACTTTTAAATAAAAGTTCTTGGATCGTGCGACGTTCCGCGACAGTGAGATTGTCGTTGACTTTGTTACGTTTGGATTTGATGATACTGAGTTTGACAGCATTAAGGAAAGTGCCAAGAGCAAAATCTCTGTTAGAGGGTGGATTCCAGGTACTTTTAGTGTGAAAAGGTGTGTTAGATGAGTTAGTTGAAGAAAAGTTGGTAGCAGAATTATTAGTATCGAAAAAGTATTCTTTGAGACGCATACGGCGTTTAAAATCATAAATATCAGCGTTGACTACAGACCATTTAATGTTGCAAGGTGTGGGGCAGAATGTTAAACCGCGAGAAAGGACGGAATTGGCTTCCGGTGATAGCTGAGTTTTAGACAGTTTAACAACACAGATCTTATCAAGTTTAATGGTGGAATTGTGTTTATGTTTGTGTCTGTTAAGTGATTTGTTAGTTGGTGAAATAGGTGGATAAAAGTTAGTGTTAGCTAGAATATCAGTGTTCAAAAGGTTGCGGCGGGCGTTCTTTTTGAGACGTCGGTTAGTGAGAAGAGACTCATCGAGTGAAGATGCCATACTATCTAACTTTCGAATATAGAAGTTGTAAGATTCTAATGTACAGGATTGTTGTAACATTTTTTTTCTGTTTAGAGAGTTCCAATGATAAAGTGTTTATTTTAATCTTGCACTCCTTTTTGAGCAAGTCCAGATGTTTCATGGCTGCGTTATGCGAGATAAAATACCAGCTTTTGTGGAAGCGACTGTTTATTGAAGAAAGCGGAGGTCTTCGTGGAAGAAGAGATTTTGGAATGAAATGATGCTCCCTGTAGATACTGTCGTTTATGTAGTGATGCTTGAAGCGCACGAGCTTTAGTTGTATCCGTTTGGTCTTGTTGAAGAGGCTGCTGAAAAATAGTACTTTACAAAAAATTTATAACGTTGTGTCGAATATTTATCTTAAAAATATGTTCACTTGCAGAAAGGCTTATATTTGAAAAAAATCTCCTCTAACTTAAATGTTACTCACTTACAGACTGCCATCCAAGAGTTTGAGAAACGAACAAACTGGACTTTGTGTCCATCCATTTGGAGGATTTGCGGGTGAAAATACAGAACTTGTGTATTGGACAGGGTGTGGCGCGCAAAGTATTTCTCTGGACTTTTTCAAGCTTGAGGTAAAGAAACCCGTAAATACATAAACGTCAGTTCAAATGCTAAGAGGTCACTTGGAAACAAATAATTCGTAATATAAAACCCCGGACTTCCCGATATCTGAAGTCCAATTCAAATGTAAAGTGTCTTTCCTCTTCTACCTTCATTTATGTGATTTCTTCTTCTTCAGTTCTGCCTATGTTTGCCCATGTTGGTGTTGTAATATGTCCTCGTTTTTCCCTACCTCCTTACGAGGGGCCACCTCCACCAGAGCATGTGGGTGTATTTGCTTCTAGATGTTGTTGTTTTCTTTTTGATATAAAGTTGCAGAAGTTGAGATAAAAAACAAAGTAAGGCAACTTGTTAATGTTGGCAATTTTTCTCATTCAGCGTTCTGTTTCTCCTAGATATTTCCTTTTTTTCAGGATCTCTTTGCTTTTCTTCTTCTGACGACTCTTTGTTTTTATTTCTCGCTTGACTTTGTTTTCTCTACGTTAAACGTTATTTTGTTTGTTTACTTTCTCTTTAAATTAAACAAGATTTAATTTCTTTTTTTTAAAAAGAAAAAAAATATCAAAGCATGGACTGTTTTGTATCAATAGTTAATTCTTTCTCAGGAGTTGCTTCACGCATTTTAAGCTAGATTCCTTATTTATAGTCGCACAAAATGAGTTTGTGCAGAAATTTGTGATTATCAATTGCGTATTTGTTTAAGCTAATCATAATTACTATTCACTTGTTCTACAAGCTAGCACAACGCTTTAACGGGCTAAAGTTTGTATATCATAGCTAATATATAGATGTAACTAAGAAGGTTTTCTTTAACTTCTTTTCTATTTTTTACAGATGCTTGTAAGAACTCAGCCTTTTTCGGTCTCCAATAAACTGATACGATGGTAATCATTCGCGTGGGCTGAAAGTGTTACATAGGAATTCCGCTAAGATTTTTTCATATTTTTTGCAAGCATGCGATTTCTTAGTAAGAAGCTAGAAACTTAACAGCATAGAAGACTAATCAAAACATCATACACCTCACAACAAACTTTAGAGATACTTATTTCTTCTCTGTCAATGACGAACTGAAAGAGCGCGGATCACCTGGAGTGTGAGCAGGACAGTTTTTAAACCTTCCCATCAACCTTAATTCAGTCTGTAACGTTAACGCCTCACCACCATGTGTATTTTTTCATGCAGGATACCAAAAGTTAAGATGATCTTTGGATATCCATGTAACCATGAATTTTGCAACAGAGATCTTACGGGTGATGCGTTTAGCAACAAAGAGTATCATGGGTAATGAGTCTTGCAACAGAAAACTTTACGGGTGATGGGATTGGCTCAAAACTTACAAGAAACAAAAAGGAGCAAAAGAAATAAATAACAGAAATAATTAAATGCCGTGTGTATTTATGCTAAGAATAATAAAATACTTTCAGAAAAGCTTGTTATGCTCCACCAACACCCCCCCCCCCCCCCCCTTTTTTTTTTTCCATCTTCCATCTTCCATCTTCTCTTATCCTATCTTATCTTAACTACGCTTGGACTACCACTCGGGTAGACACATGAGCACAGGAATCCTTACATTTACATTGGACGAAAAAAAAAAGGATTTGGATTGCATCGCATTAGCAAATCTGCTGCAAATAAGGTTTAAACCTAAAGTAAAGCTATTGCAAAGTTGGTAACACTGTATTTGCTCAACCTAATTTACTCGGACCAGTAAATACGGCATTTGCCATCTTTGCTAGATTTTTTCGCATTGCTGGAACCGAGTAGATACGTCTCGGTAATAAGGATGTGAAAGACACTACGCAGGTGATACGGCCAGGAGTATTCATCGTCCCTCTCCTCCCATCCCAGCCCCCACGCCCCCCTCCCCCCCCACACCGCCTCTCCCTAAAGTATTTTAGGTGCATGTTCCAACCATGCTATAAATTTTTATCCTGTTTATGACAATCGATCTGACGTTATTTAATTTGAGCCACGTATCTTTCACGCAGATTGTCTATATCATAAGGATTTAAATGAAATAAGTCCATAAGACCAAGTTATAAAAATTCACGACACCTGATAATACATTGATTCACGAAGGCTCATTTTTTTACAAAATACGACAATTTTATTACAGTTTACATAGGGTACTTTAACTCACGATAAAAGATATTACAGCTCACGATGTCGATGTGTATAACAATTCACGACAGTATAAGGGGGCGGAGTTACTACAGGTCTTAGGAAGGACGGCAACGATCGAGGGAATATAAGGGGGTTTCATATGGTGAAGCGGCGTCTGTCAGCTAACTGACTGGATTGATCGATTCTGAGAGAAACCGCGTTGATTAATAAACTTACCGGTCGAAGTATCGATTTTGCGTTGGACGTGTACTACGCTTAACTCTGTTATGAGAGTCTGCTTTCTCCGAGTTTCCGGGTCCTAAAAAACGCACAACCGCCTTAAGTCAGATATTAAAAACACGTGTATTAAAGAGTGAGAATGTTTAACTCTAAAGATAAACTGATTTGCTTTGCTTTTTTTTTTTTTTGAATGGTAGTGCAAAATAAAAAAAGAGTAACTTGAAAATGATGATGTTATGATGATAAAATTAAGGGTATGTTTTGGCTTCTTACCACATTTGTGATGAGGGAATGTCAGACATTTCGTCAGTGACAGATTTAATAATTGACCTGAGGAGAGTTTGTGCAAAACAGACAAGTCGCTGTCGCTTAGCACTTTGTTACAAAAGTCTAGTGTTTGACTCAAAATGTATTTCTGCTAAGATAATACTTCAGAGTTGTAAACGTGTGTCAGAACACCTAACGAGACATAAAGAAAAATAAAAAACAAAAAGTTACGCAAAGAAGAAAGCAATTAGAAAGTTTTAGTTGATACTCTAGTTTGTGTCAATACTATTGAAAGTCAGAGATGAAGGTTCACACCTCATTCACAAAGCAAATTCGAGCCGTTTATTATCAACTGGATTGACGAACAGCCGATTTATTACTTTCCCTTCGTATTCTAAGTTGTTAGCCCCGCATGCTCACCGTGTATGTGCATTAACACGTACCCTTTGACATAATTTCTATTACCAAAAGGTTTGGGTGATTATTACGAGATTTTCAACTTGCGCAGTTTTGTATGCTGTGGCCACTCACCTGAGACCATTGCACGTGTTGAGAATTGAATCACTTTGAAATCAGTTTTGCCAAGGAGTTTTCCATGATAATGACGGTGTTCTGGCTTCGTCTGACAATTTAATTTCTTTAGAGAAAAAACAAAAAACAGCTTGCATGTTTTACGGCTACCGATCCTACGTGAAAATACATTAATAAGGGGTGCTTTGTATTAAAAACGATGGAAAAACATCACATGCCTTTTTTTTATCCCTTGAACGCATGAAGAAAAAAGGTTACACGAAGGCATGAAGGAAGGGGGGGGGGGGTTGTTGGAGGTCAGTCGGACTCCCTGTCTAACTTCAAAAGTTTGCAACCAATTGCCATGAGTGTCAAATATACTTTCAATTAAATGTAAACGCGTTGCACATATTCAATGTTAAAGTGTTTAGCTGGTTTTCAATTACTTTAAGCGGCGCGATCTTTAATTGGTTTTCAAAACTGCAAAACTGTCGACACCAAAATGATGCAAACGGTAAACCCTAGAAGAATTACTGTTTTACTGATTGCAAAAAACTTCTGCACAACTGTTTATTTCATTAATAACACATGTTTTGAACCAATTTTGATGACGTCATCAGAGGAAACCACTTATCGTTGATTGTCTGCAAAAACCATTAATCACCATTTAACGTTGCTCCATCCATGCCTCCAAATTATTCAAAAGCTCTCGCATAGGACTCTAACTTCCGTTCGGCACTAGTTCAAACTTTGTGAAACCGTTAGTGTACTTACAGGTACTGTTCAAAATTGTTCACGGTAGCTAGTTTTTTGAGTAAAATGGCTTGATGTACGAGATGTACGAACGCTTTTTGAAAGACCACAAATAAGGCGTGGATCCCGCAAAATGGACTCTTTAGTTCTTGATTCTACTCGAAAATGCATGCTGGGTAGCGTCAATCTAACGTCACTTTTATTTAACATTCGTTGTATTTTCTCCAGAATTTTGACACCTTGGGGTAGCAAAGAAATTAGCAATGTTGTTAGAGAAAGAACTAGCGATTTTAAGGGTTTCTCTTAAACCTTTTCAGAAGAAGATACATATTCGGGAACACAAAAAAGTTTCGATGATCTCAAGTAACGTAACATCACGATATTCAAGCACAACATTCTTTAAATTTTAAAATGGTTTCTTTTTTAAAATGTTGAACCGTTGAACCGTTAAACTAGCCTTAAATTTAGATGTTAAACTAATTTTAGCGAGTGATAACAATTAGTGATTTTTTTTCAAGATCGCTAGAATCGCTAACCTTAGTAGCTGCTGAAAATAGTAACATTAAGGTAAGTTCTTAAAGCTCCTAAGAAAAAAAACCCTCTTTCATACTTAAATAAGAATTCTGATGCATGAATGTTTGTATTAATTGATTATGGACCAGATTGTCCTCGTGTCCTGCAATCACTTCATGCTTGTCATATTACAAAACTGGAAGCTGAAACTAACTCCTTCAATATTTTTGGGAAAACTGTTCAATCTTCTTTACGCTTGGGCTGGCTTGATTGTCAAGTTCGGTAAGCTTTCTGTCTTTGCAGTGTCCTTTGCATTATACAACTTATGGTTTTGTAAATATTTCGGTTTGCTTGTTTTGTGTCTCGGTGAGCGAGTTCGAGAAGATTCTAGACCTTTTACTGTGGATATGTTAGACATACACCAACCAATATTTTAATGAGAGTTGTTGCCAAAATAATGCTTAAAAAAATTATTCAGCGTCGTTATTTTAAGGCATAGATTTGAGGAAAATGACAACAGTTTTTTATTCTATAAAACACGTTTCGTTCATGTCTCTGAACATCTTCAGTTGTAACAGGAACTATAATTATCACAATAATTCTTGAAATTCCTGCTAGTTAAATATAGATGGAACAACATAAAAATAATTAACCATTTCGAAAAACAAAATTTCTTTTGTTTTATCTATATTTAACTAGCAGGAATTTCAAGAATTATTGTGATAATTATACTTACCTTAATTAATTGCCACGCTGCTACTCTTTACAAAAAAATTAGTCCTTGTTACAAGTGAAGATACTCAGAGACATGAACGAAACATGTTTTGTACGTAGACTAAAAAATGTTTTCCTTAATTTTCCTTAAATGTTTAACAATTCTGCCTCTTTGACGTTCTTTTGGCAAAAAGACAAAGATGCTTAAAAATTTTAAATATTTCTTTAAATTCAACAAAATTCGCCAACAAGGATTATGTTCTTAGCTTTACAAAGCTTTAACTTGGGTTTTTAAATAACAATTTTTTTACGTAAAAAAACAGTTGAACAAACTGCGTTAATAAGATTTCGTCAAACTCATAACTCGTAAAACATATATGGCTTTTCCAATCGCCTTACTGTTTAAAAGTCGGCATCCCGATGAACTCTTTGTTGTAAAAAATCTACCACGTGATTAGTGACGTCTGCTTTTAGTTAAAAACGCCCAATTTCCGTACTTTTAGTTAGTTGATCGTACTTTGCAAGTGTTATACATCAGTTCGTTAGGTTCTTGTACACTTGCCTTCGCTAACCGTCTTAAGTTGGTTTAATTCAAGATCCGGCAAGCGGGGCAGTTATGTAAGTTTTATTTATAATTTTTTGTAGTTTTGTAAGTACATTGAGCTATCTAACTTAGTCTTTGCTTTCTTTTTTTTACATCAGTGACTAGTGACTTTTGATTTTAGTTTTATGCTTGTATCTGTTCTTTGTATTCCAGTTTTTTTCGATTAGTACACGATTTTTTGTCCCCTTGTTAAGTAGTGAAGCGAGTGCATTATATGTCTGAAACATGTTTCAATCATACTTTTATGCTACTATTTACACAAAATTTATGTTCTGCTTTTTGACACAGATTTTTTTAGAATTTTAGCTTCAGCAGGCGATTACCGTTCCCTACATTTAGTCATGCTAATTATTTATATTAGTGCATTGGCGTTATGATCTTTAAAAATATTTGTATTGTTCGCTTTAAATACCATTTTTAGTCTTATTGTTCAACTCTAATATCACAAGAAAGTATATACTTTATAGGTTTCACGGACTTTGCTGTATTCTATAGCCGTTGACTTTTGAAAGTATGCATGGAATATGCACTCGCATTTACAATGTGTGCCTTAGTTTTACGCATGTGTCCGTTCTTTGTATTTCAGTTTACGACTTTCGCTATCGTCTTGCAACTTATATTCGATATGCCCTTGTCTTTTATTTCAACATTGCAATAAAAGCTATTCAGTTGGCCACTGCTAAACGTGCATAACGTGAAAAACAACGGCAATATAGGTTAACATTAAATAGATATGAAATTAATCAAAAAATTGTGGAGGTTATTCATTATCCGGGGATTTAGGTTCTCGCACCAATATCACGAACAGCATTATCACGGGTCAAGAAGCTGTAGTCTTTTGGGGGGGTTTCTTCTCTTCGCTTTATTGTTCTTGTTTGTTAGTTTCTCTATAGCTAAGTACTGAGTTAAAAACTACTTCTTTTATACAAACAGTTTCTTCATTTTCTAACGGGCTTAATGCACTTTTTCTATAACAGAGTTATTATTATTCGACAGTTTACAAACTTAAAACTGCAATCCTAAACTTAAAAGCTCTTGCGTTGTTTGAATAAGTACTTAGATACCTCGTTTAGCTACCCATTTTCGAATCTTAAAATCATTCTTTAGTTTATATAAGTTACAGAATAAATCGGAGCTGTGATATATTAAGTTTTAAAAAGGCAAAATACAGAAAGTAGCATTTGCGAGAGTCACTTTTGTTGTTGAACTAAAACTACTCTCACATGTTAACACATTATAAATCTAGCTAGTTTCCTTTATTACTTTGCAACGAGACTAAATTCAATTAAGATTAATTCAAAAC
The DNA here is from genome assembly GCA_026413305.1 of Hydrozoanthus tunicans. Lineage (NCBI taxonomy): Eukaryota > Metazoa > Cnidaria > Anthozoa > Zoantharia > Hydrozoanthidae > Hydrozoanthus > Hydrozoanthus tunicans. The sequence goes on along the minus strand of JAOBAT010032900.1, from coordinate 1,354 downwards.
TTTACTTAGAAATTAGTCTAAAAACTAGGTTTTCTCATGGCTGATTTCTATTGGACAATCACTGTTAAGCAAAGAGTTAAAATCCTTTTCTAAATTTGGGGCAGTTTCCTGGAACAGTTATTCCTCCAACATACGTGTTCTTCAGCGTAAGCCGGTAAATACATAACTCCTTGTTAGATCTTCTAAAAGTTGTCGAAAATCCGGAAATGATGTCTACTTAGTATTACTGATTTGTTTTTTTCCAAGCACGGCATCACTCTTTAATTTCATGATCTAATAATATACATTATAATCGAATATATTTTATCGCACAATTTATTTTGACCTTCTATATAAAGTCGGCTTAAGATCTGAATAGCAGCTCTCAGTCTAACCCTAACCCATAAAACGCTCGCTGCCCGCCTTGATTAGCCGGGGTAGCAACGGATTTCTATGTAACTGTTGTTATTATGAATAAAAGTCTGTACTCTGACGTCTGAAAGGTTTTTCCCTTGAGAACAACAGAGTTTAACTAATAATAGATCCTTCTCACAGTTTTTGTCTAGTTTCTAATTAGACCAATAAGTTGTCGCTATTGGTTTTACAAAAGAATGCTTTAGATTTAGCATATCTGCCAAATTAGGGATTGATTTGTGACCAGTAAGATGGTAAGGACAAATATAGCCTTTCGAAATCACCAATTTTTACAGAGAACTATTTGCTGGAGCTGCATAAACGCGAGTTTTGACCTATCATCATCAAAAAATAGTAGATGTTGTAATATTTTATACTACATTATATTAAGGGAATAAAGCAGCATCGCGCGTGTTTCTAGACAAGTTTAGAAAATGGTTATGACGTAAGAGGGCACGAGAAAAGTGTTGAGAGAAAACGAGGCATTGAGCTTAGCTTGTTGATGCCAAGTGGGCGCTTTTCGAGGCATTGAGCTTAGCTTGTTGATGCCAAGTGGGCGCTTTTCGTACCAAACTGCTTCAGTTTCGCTGATGAACGTTACTGCCTTAGGATATTGAAAAAAAGCTTCGCGGTCAGGGTTAAGTTTGGAGAGACTTTTTTAAGCAAGCCAGGCTATCGGTATCTGGATCTCCAGAATTGCTGTACATTCTCGCATCTTTCTTGCCACTCGTTGAGTCGTCCAAACCACCCGGATTGTTTTTCTCCGACTCGTTGTGTGTCATGTGTGCGAACTGGCGGCCCTGGTCGTCAACTTCAAATGCAAAACTTTGTTTTGTTAGTTTTCGCTGGCCTCCTGTCCCCCTTCTGCACCAGTACAAGGTAGTGTGGAACCAGACATTTCTTAGTAGACCCCACGGTGTGTTTCCCCGAAGAACACTCGATTCACGAAGTTTGGCCAAAT
>JAOBAT010032789.1:0-31003 GCA_026413305.1 Hydrozoanthus tunicans | reverse complement strand
GGATTCCGCGTGACACGTGACCAGCCACAACCAGGGTCCTTTCACGAGAGTGAAATGAGCCTGGGTACGAGGTTGCGCAGAGCGCGCGCGTAGGCCAGAAGGGGTTCGCTTGATTAAATGCTTACCAAAGTGATCCGAATACTAATAACAAAATAGCTAACTCCAAGCACGTTTTGACAAAAAAGCGACAAAAGATAGCAGATAGGCTGCTCAGATGCCGGTCACGCCCGACAACTCAGAGATACTAGCGCTTTTTAGCCGCCGCTTCTACTTTGGAGAACTATTGTCCCTGATTTATGTGCCACTGCACCGAGGTGTTTGTTGTCACCATGAGTTTATAGATACGATTTAAATAGTTTATCATCTCTTATTATAATGAAGTTGATTTGTCCGTTTAACCTAAAATAGTTATGCAGATTTTGTTACGAAGCTGTAATATTAGACATAATTTTGACCATGAAAACTTTCCGCACAGGTTCTGCACCTTGCTTCTTGGAGTAACATTTTGGCAAAGTTTGGATTTGAGCAACTTTCTGGCAACTTCTTCCAATTAGAGAAGCTTTATACCTTTTTTAAAAGAAAAAAACCAGGCTTTTTCCCATAATTTTTATAAAAATATGTTTTAAATTTGCCCTCTCTCGTCAGCGTATTCATGTATGAACCTGACGTTTTCAAAATGACATATAGTCTTAGTTCAAGCGGAAAACAGTCCGACTCGGAAGACTCTTCTAGTGAAGACTCAAGTACTGCCCCAATTGAATTAGCAGTACTGGCACGTGTAGTAGGTATTAAAGAGCCCGAAAGGGCTGCGATTGCAAGAACAAGGATCATCCAAAAAAATTTTCAGCATAGTGAAACATTTTTATGGTCACGAGGAAACTATAAGAAGCATTTGTAATGCTACGTTACAACAGCAACCTTGAGGGAAAAAGTCCAATTTAGCATTTAGGTGGACACACCCGTATTATACTCAGCACGCGATAAATTTGTAAATGGTTTCAGTTTTGATTGTTTCCAGATGGTTGATAGATATAGTGAAAAAAGCCACCGTGCATGTTTATTGGGTTTGTATTCCCAACACCTGCTGCTCTATAATCAAGCTCAAGCAAGCATAGACATTCAAGTTATACGAATTAGTAATTATCAGAGTTTGAAAATTATTTGTGTAGTTTTACGATGTCTTAAATAAACTTATAGAACTAAAAATTTTAACACTTCTACAAGTTAAAAAATTTTCGGACTTGAGGAACGAGCAATTTTTGAGCAACTTTTTCAACTTTCGGGCAACTTTCGAAGGTTTTTAGAAGAAACTTGTAGCAGAAACTTGTAGCAGAAACCCGAGCAACACCGCGTGCAATCTCGTTACCAGAGCCCAGTCTCCATGGCTGATGCAGGCGAAAATCTTGGTCAGCGGGTTTAATCGTTGGCCTAGCAACAGGAGAGAGTACAACAGACAGTCAATACCGCCATATTGGAACCAAGAAGCACTAAGAAAATGGCTACCGAAGAATGTAAGGCTCTAGTTTTAAGTGTATTGCAATTTTACTCACCGAAAGCATTTTTTATTGAATTGTTAACTTCTTAATTTAGGTAAACCGTCTGTCTCGTTTGGCACTACACTCGACCGGGAGTTATTGCCACTGAAAGTTCCTCCGACGAGGGCAGGAAACGAGCTCGGATTACGCGGGGCTCCGAACAGAGGACCGGGGTGTTATGATAACGCAGAGGTAAGAGTTATTCTAAAGGATAACAAGATTGTTATTTTTTGTCATAATCTGCTGAAGTGTTTTTGAGGTTAAAAAAAACAATTTATGCTAAAGTTCTCGAAGATGCTTTGCGCGTGCTCGCAAGAAAACATTGGTGCTTTCCAGTGAGTTGTGCTTCCTCTCCCGTTTAACAATTTCAAGTACTGACAGACAGATGATCCTTCATTTTAGGTCAGCACTTTTATTTATGAGCAGGATAGGCGGCCAGTTTGTAGAAGAGGTTATTCTCTTGGAGCAAGAACCGCTGCTCGCTTCCCCAAACCAATGCATGTAAGTGTATATAAATTATAATATCCAATTAATGGTTTTAGTTCCTTATTAGTGAATAACGAAAGAGTAAGCTTTGTTTTTATATTCTATGAACTGTTTACTTGATATTTAAAGTGTAGAGTTGAGAGATCTGGTAATGTACCATTCTAAACTGTTTTGTCTTCTTTTGTTGTGGACAGATGGATGTCCCTGGTGCTCCTACATACCAACCGATAATCAGCAACCCAAGAGAGTTTGATCCTGCTTTTAAACCTTTCAGTGTTGGTGCAACAAGATTTCGTGCTCCTAACAAAGTAAGCTGCATTAACTGCCTTTTTTTCACCTGACATCATTGCAGCCATGTTGGTTAATTCCGATGAACAAAAAAAACAATGTTTTCTTTTGTTTGGAACACCAGCATCAGGCTGCTTCATCTTTTGTCTTTGGCATCCCTAGGGGGTGCATGCAAGTCAAGAATCACTTGCTCATAAGAGCTGCATATTGGCTTAAGTGCTGTATAGCAGCTGCAAGATGAAAGGAAAATATAAAATATGTGGTTCTCTTTCTTGTGCAAAGACTTATCATCATCAACATCATTCACACATGTGTGGATCAAATGCTGCTTGATTTTTCCCCTTAGTTTTGATGTGTCATTTAAATCTTCAGACACCATTTCAGACCTAGTTTAAAAGGCTCGCCTCTCTCAGACTGTATCAGGAGACAGGTGATTGAATTTTAAATCAACTTGATGATATGCGCAGTAAAACCATTTTAAGACTTTATATCTGATAGCAATGATCAACTTATCAGTTGGAGCTTTGAAACTGAGGAACAGACCAAATGGGTCTGTTCCAACATGAAATGTGGGCATCATCTCAAAACTAATATGCTTATGGTGTCAGTTATACTCAAACCCACTTCAAGGGTTTGCATGTGGATTGGTGTCTCTTGTATTTTAGCCTGACTCCAAGGTATGCAAACTGTGTTTTTCAGTTTTCCCTCTTCAACAAAACTAGTTTTCTAGTTTTTATAGGAAAACTGAGTGGATAATGAAGTAAGAAAAATTTAATCTTTGGGTCAATTTTTAAATGGCATTTTTCAATTTTTGATTTTCAGAAGGAACAGCCCCCACCAGGGTGAGTTTGTTTTGCTGCTTTTTTGTTCATTTTCTGAAAATGTGCATTGCTTTTTTGTTTCTTTCAGTTGATTCTTCAAATGAATAATTATCACTTTTTGTTGCTTAATTGAAACTGCATTTTGAGAGATTCAGGAAAATAGGCTATCCATAACTGCTTTATGCAGTATTTCATTGAGTGGGGAAGTTTGTTCGAAATACCTCAGTGGCTCTCCCAACCTATGGGTCTATAATCTTACCTAATATTTCTAAACACAATGTAAATTTTAAGGTCTGAGGGAATTATGTGTTTTACATTAATTTGCCAACTTTTTCACAATGCGAAAACTATTTCTGTAAAGACTTGTGAATTAATTCCATGCATCTTTAAAACAGTGTTCCTAAAGTTATGAAAAAACAATTAATTTATGTATTAATAAAATTCACAGGCCTGGAACATATGAATATAGTGTGCAAAGGAATAGAAAAGTCAACTTTAGTGGCTCCTTTGGGGGTCCACAAACCCTTATTACATCAGTGAAGATCAAATGCAATGACTTTGGAGAACGAGATGTGGTAAGTATAGTAATAAATAAAGTTCCTCTTCTTCCTGAGCCATCAGATAGTTTAGTTTAATTAGCAAACTGATAAATTAAATGAATATAATTTGCATTATTATAAATTAATAAGTAATGATGTAAGAACTTAACCACTAATAATTATTGACAACATTAATATTACATCAGGGAAACAATAGCTACACAGTCAGCAGGTGTGAACCTAGGGCCTCAGTCAGACCACTGTATATGTTGTGTCCTTGAACAATACCCTTTGCCTGACTTGTTCCAGTCAGTTTAGCTGTTTAAATGAGTACCAGATTCTGCTGGGGGCCGGCTCACCTGCGATGGGTTACCCCGTCCAGTGGGAGAAGGCATAGACTCTCATTTGCTAATATACAGTAATATAATCACTTTGGATACTGGAGATAGGTGCTTGTTGAATGGGCCACTTAGCTAATGAGAGAATATATTTTTTAATATAGCAAAAGTGTTGATTGTCCTAGTTTTTATTTCTGTAAAAAGTTATGATTTTTGTCAGTAATTTATTAAAACATAAGTATAAAAAACCAATGAAGTATATGCAAACACATTGTATCTTTAATATTTCAAAACCATTTTGTAGTTTTTTTCTGCCTGATTGAATAATTTTTGGTTCCCCAATAGTGCCGCTCCTGCACCGAGCACCCTGTTGGAGACTACTACAAATATAAAAACATTCATTTATGCAGAAAATGTTACAAGCAGTACAAAACTGCAGGAGTCAAATATGGAAAAATGTAAGCGTTTTTGCCTAATTGAAGGGTTTAGTGCAAAAATGTTATAAGTGACTTTTGATTGAGTTGTAATTTCTGCCTCATTATCCCTATCGTCTCTTCATAACCATTGGAAGAATTTATGATAATGTTTTGTGTAAAGTTACATACATTGTTTTTGCACTAGACCCTTCAATAATGAAATACTGTTGCTTTTTATAATCTTTTTAAAAATCTTTGCTCATTTGTGCTTTATGAACAGTGAAAGAATTACTAGGTAAGAAAATTCATGTCTACCTGTACAACTATATATGAGTTGTGGCTTCCAAAGGATTATATACTTAATTTTTCTTGTACTTTTTTCTCAGATTTCTGGAAAAGTTTTACAAAGTAAGAGATTGTTCCAACATGCATAACCATGAAGGAACCAATGCCAAATTGAGGGTAAGTAGATCTTTGTAGGTACTTGGCCCAAGTTAGTCAACCACATGTGGCCTCTATTTAGAACTGAGCTGGAGGCCCCGGATGTTGTGATGTAAATGTCTTGTTTTCTTTGCTTAATCTATCTTTTATGTTATATTAAATATAGGATTTTGAGGTTTTTGCATTGCATTCACAAAGTGACATCTTCTTCTGACTTAATTAGGACTTCAAGCTGTGTGCATGGTACATGAACAGAAGTCATGTTGTCGTCATGTTACCTTACTAAATCTACATAATGAAAATTAAAGTTTTGTTTTTAATGTCCTATGTTATTTTGTACGTATATTAAATGTATACATATTTTTTGTTTTTCAGCTCAAGACAGAAAAAGACATCAAGAAGCAGCAATTTAGAGAAGCTTACATGAGTCTCTATTTTGCTGATGATTAGCAGTGAAACACTTTTTTCCAAAACATAATTATAGACCGTGAAATGTTTTATATATTGTAAAATAAAAGTCTTATTCTTTTATGAACTTTGCACCATGTAAATATTTTTGGCCTTAATAATAAATAATAGTTCTTAATTTGCCTGGTATTTTGTGGCATTGACGTTTGAGCTACTTCTGACATGTATCATGCATGTAATATATAATTCTCTACTAGGTGTTTTTGGTCTTAATTAAGTTTATTCCTAGCCTTACTGTCAAATAAATTAATAATTTTATACATTTATAATATGTATTCAGCCCTGCCATTTTGCACACCCAAACAAAAGAAAAAAACTGGCAATAAAAGATGATGACAGTAGCCTCTTGGTATGTTATGTAGCAGTGTTCAGTCCTCAGTAAAGTCAGTAAAGCTTCAGGTAAAGAAGCTGTTTCTTAACTTTTAGTTTCTTTTAATTACATGCTCTTCTACGTAGTTGAGTTCAGGTTAACTTTTTCACATTGCTATCATAATGTAATATAACAAAATTAATGTTTATTGTAGATATAACTCCTGGGAGCAGTTGTTCAAAAGACGATTAGCCCTAATCCTGGGCCCGGTTCCTCAAAACCCGATTAGTGCTAACCCAGGGTTAATTACCATGACCACCAATAGGTTTTGTTAAGAGTTAACCCTGGGTTAAGTTAATTGAGGTTTTGAGGAACTGGGCCCTGAGTGTTAATTACCATGACAACCAATAGGTTTTGTTATGAGTTAACCCTGGATTAAAGTTAACCAGCTTTCCAACAACTCACATATTTTGATGTTTTTTATGGGGGGGGATGTTGTATTTTTCATTGAACATGTCAAATCAACAATAACAACTGCAGTTTACTGAGCATGGTAAAGACAATGGGGATTTTTTTGGGGTATAAAGTATGAACCTCCATTGGTGATGTATAAGAGAATTATATACAATACCATAACCACTTAATGGAGATAAACAACATCTTATTAAGCTGTAACATAATTCCTATTATTTGTGCAGCTAGCACCCCAAGCCGAGGATGTTTTGATCCATACTGTGTTTAGTGGAGATTATTTTTTGTTTAAACTGTAGTGTTCGTGCATTATCACAGTGAAGCTGGGGACATGTAGAGAACATGGTTAAAAAAAGGTTGAAGTTCAGATTGAGCAACTAAAACCAAAACATGAAACTACCAGCACTTATATAGATTTTACCGATCTGATACAGGGCTGTCGAAAGGGGGGTCATTACTCACAGTTTCCATGTGAGATTAATTTTAAGTATGCATTGCTGACTTGGCTTCTTAATGCTATGGAAAGAAACGGAAACATGAATTTTGCATTTTCTGTGTTCAAGATTTTGCCAGAACCTACCTGTTCACCCCATTTCGGAATCAAGACTATTCTTCTATACAAAGATTTGAATGAAACAGTTTGCATGAAGAGTGATGAAATTAACTGACTGCTGTCGTCGTGGTTTCGATTGTACTGACGTTCGCATTTCTAGAGCCTCTATTTTACTCTGCTTTTATGTTAGAACATATAGGTAGCTATGGTTGAGGATCAATTAACTGAAAACTTTTAATTATTATTTTTTTAAAGAAAAGTCCTGTTTTTCATTGATTCACTGGTTGGGTATATAATAATGTTTTTATTTACCTCAATATCGGCGAAAGCCAAGTGTCGTGAAGTATTTTCACCGGTACTTGCTATTCCCCCGAATCATGTGGCTGTGATTATTGGTGGAATTATATCCCCGGAAACGTCAACTTTTATATCTAGCGATTAGTCACCGGCCCTGAGGGACCATGATTGTTGTTTCAGTATCTACCAAAGCATTGGCCACGGAATGAAAATGCGCTTTATTTTCAAACACACGAACGCGACGCATTTTTGACCACATGTTTTTACTAGTCACCGGCGTTGACGGGAAGTTTGTTTTAGTGATAAACAAACAAGCTTTGTTTTTTTGCTTTTAATGAGCGATCCTTCCCCGATTTATTCCATAATTTCATCTTCCGCAACGGAGGCTTCATTTTTATCTTTCCAAAGACAAGTGATTAATGATGAATGCCCCCCCTCCCCTGATTTTAAGTGAATAACCGTAACGAATCGTTGATCTAACGATACAGTACCAAGGAGTACAAAATATCAATAACTATTGAAAATGGTCGAAAATTTTATTTTTGTATGGTATTCATGAGCTCCAATCTAAAGGAACTTTTTCATCCTTAATTTTGCTCATCTTTTTCCTTTTGGGCTTCTCATCTTGCTCGGCTGGCGGCTTGGTGACGACTGTAGGGTCGAGGCCCTCCCGGCCCCGCCATGCCTTGGCTTTCTTTCGGGCCTAGCGGAGGGAAATCGTTGATCTTGACTGGAAGCATCCGGATTAATTCTCCTGTTGTAGAGTTTAGCTGGAGTACAGAAAGATAAAGTATATAGAAGTAAACTTACATTTCGTAAGTCAATCTGCAGTTCTGACCCAACCTCTTTCGCTTGTGTTAGGGCTAGGGTCAATTTAAAGCTCATCCTTTCTCGAGTCAAGTGGCCAATTGCCACTAACTTAACATCATTCACCGTTAACGTTCATCCTCTTTGTGCTGTGGGGCATATAGGGCCGTAACATCTTATCTCCAGCACGCTCTGCCAGCTGCCAGAATCCCCACCCCAGGGGCTGGCTTTAATGCTCCGATTCCCTTTTTATAGAGGAGCAATTCTTTGGAATATTGCTATTGCGCAATCTTTTTCAGTCAATTGTACTGAATAGATAACTTTTATTTGTAATAAGTATGTTTTAGTTAGTACCTAGTATTTATTAGCAACTTTTTAATTAAGTAATTAAGTAAAAACATTTATTTTAAATAGCACTTTTTAATTAGCGTCTAACATTTACGAGCATTTGAATAACTACGATAACTGAATGGAAATTGATATTACTATTATGGGCAGCAGTGTCAGCACTTTCGGATGCTATATCGGCCTACATATTTGACATAGGGCGCTATCGCGTAACCTGTATACCACAATCTACAAAGTTATAAAACGTTCTATTCTGTTTAAAAAAATGGAGGGTAAGAAATTAAAAGGAAATTTTCCTATTATTAAAAACCTGGATAAAAGTTGTGATGTAAATCGATATTAGTTCAAAGTCGTCTAATGAAATAATCTTAAAGTTCCTGGCAATGTTCAGTGAACTAGAAAGCACCACCTTCTGCATTTTTTCTTAAAATGGACTTGTTTCTGGTTGATCCTACAAACTGCTTCACACTATCTTTAACTTTCGTTGAAAATCCTCCAAGGACATCTAGGGTTATGCTATGCTAGTAAGTCTCATATCCTGGCAGTTGTTTCCTCAACTCGCATCGTAGCGGAGCGTACTTCAGAGTCTTCTCGGCATGATCTTTCTCTTCTCTACTGTCACTCAGGGACAAATCGTTTAGAGTAGCATAACTATCTTCTTTTCCATGATCACTATCCTTGTATCAGTTCTGTTGTGCCTCAGCTCTGCGAAACAGAGGCACATCCAAGTACGCCTTTGCCTGTTCATTTTTTTTGGCAAACGATATCTTGCCTTGTGTTTAGTCCTGGCTATTCTGGTAGGGAGTTGTTGCTGGTACAGCTATTGAATCCCCGCGATAATGTGGGTGGGGACCATTCTCCACTCCTCGCCAACTTCAACATCATCCCTTCGCTGCGCCATTATCTTTCCCTACCACACCTGCTCTCTCATCTCGTCAAAACTTTGCTTCAGTTGCGCTCTTCAGCCGCGGTCTATAAACTCTATATTATCAGCCTCGTTGGCAGCTGTTCGTTCCGGGAAGTTCAGGTCAAACTAGAGCCCGAGCTCTTTGGCATACTTAATCGCACCCTTGACTAGAGATCGTCGCCCCGCTTCTTGTGCCTTCTCCCCGAAATTCCTCACAGTTTCCATTGCTGGGTCATGACTGGCAAACAATTTTATCACCGACATGAATTTCGCAAGCTTGTACTCGTGCTCGATACTTCTGAGACCACGCCCACCTTTCTTTCTTAATTGGAAGGTACACCTGCGCTACAGACACTGGTGGGTGTTTCTGTAACTACTATCTTACGCGATTCCCTGTCCAATCTCTGAAACTCTGCCTGTGTCCACGTCTGGGTCTAAATTAGGTATCCAGTTGCTGGCAAAGCAAACTGATTAATGGCTTGTACTTTACTGTTATCAGAGAGGGGACTTGACCGATTTACTGATAGCCGGCGTAAATATAAGCTAGCCGACACATCAGGTCCCAGCTTCTCTGCCTGTTTGATGTTCTCCAGGACACCTAACAACTTGCAGTTTGAACCCTCCTCTAAGCACTTCACTAATCATGCTATCTGCTTCTCCTACAGTACTCCTCTCTTTATGTGCACTACCGAACACATCTTTTCATTCCACTGTAGTCCAATATCCGCCATAGCGTCTCGCTTTCTCGTGTAGCGATTCGCACAGTTTATAGCCATCTGCTGTTCTCAGTAGCCGCGATACAGGGTTTATAAAAAGCCTAAACCGTCTTGGGCATAAGACGTTGCCCTGTGGGAGTCCCCTTTTAAACCTAATGAGGCCTGATGTTTTGAATTAATCCGCGCTCCGTCTTTACCGAGAACCTGGCATTCCAACACCTACTTTTCTTCTGGATAATTCTACCCATCCATGCATCACATTTCTTCCAGCCACTTGTTGTCTACACTGTCATATGCCATGCTTAGGTTTTTTTCCTTCCCCGTTGGCTATCCTGGCATACCATCTGATCCACTAGTAGATTGTCCACAGTTCCAAAACATCCCTCCTTAGCACCCCTCTGTTCCCTTTGCATTAGCCCTTACTTATCTAGGTGTTCGTCCATTGGCAGTAGGAGGCATGAGGTGACTACTTGTAAATTGTGTTCAGACAAGTGATCGGCCTTTTTAGTTTTCGCTTGTGAAATCTCCCGGTTTTGGTAGTACGTAGAGACATTTTTCCTTAATTCCGCAAACTACCATGGTTTCTACAGATCTATGTTTGCTAAGGCCTGGAACGCCCTGAAGTGTATAGCTTTTCAAAACGGGATAAAAAAAACTTACCCATGAACTCAGGATTCGAATCCGGTAAACCTTTCATCATTGGATGAAACAGCTTGATGGGTTTCCCCGTGTTCTCGTCTAGTTTCTCTAAGGAAGATCATAGAAAATTACCAGCTGAAGTGAAACAAAATATAATTATATTACAAGAGCTAAAACCCTAGAACCTAATGGCTTAAATTCCAGAAATGCAAACATTCTAAACATCAACGCCGGTCCTGTCAATCATTTTCTTATATACATTTCACGTGAACTTGTAACGATTCTTAATTGCACCTGATGAAGACTGGTATGGCCGATCGAAATAATGTACAAAATATATTTCACAAACGTCGTATTGGTGCCTTGCTTTTTAATTCTTACAAACAAAAATCGTATTGTCGGCCTTAGGTCATGCATTTGGTTCTAGTGCCTCAACCAGCTTCTATAATCAAACGGTAAAAACAAGCAGCTCTACTTTTTCTTGGGGGGGAGGCTTGGGAGTTTATCCCACTTGGCGTGGGCGGAGATGGCTTATATTTGGGTTGTTTTGGTGAGGCATGCGCAGTGCTTAAGAAAGACTCTGTCACCTGCCGTGAAGCTTAATAATATTTTGTTTTGGGACATCACCTTAGAAAACAGTGTTAGCCGACAATCAGTCGTTTTGTGTCGGCGGTATATTGAGTAGATGAGACATGTAGTTAATTTGCAATCTTGAACTTTTAAATCAATTTAAAAACCCGATAAGCAAAGAAAACAGGTTTTCTCTTATCAAACCAGCTAGAGCATTTGGATGAGCATAAGTTTATTTTTAGTGCAAGTTACTCTCCCCATTCCGATATTGTTCCCAAACCCCAACGTACGAGGGGAGGGGAAGGGTATTTTTCAAAATCACTCTCGTTCCCAGAGCTCTGGGGCTTCAGACACGAACCGGACATTGTAGTGTTTTTGATAATGAGTTTATAAACTTTAATTTGATGCACTCATTTTTAACAAAAAACAAAGATTTTTTATCTAGATCTAACCAGAATTGTCGTAACTTGACACTCACTTCAAATGGAGAAAATCAAGTCAAGTGTTAGTAACTCAAAAAAGGGGAAAACTTGGCCGCTCTCCAGCAATTGATTATTTTTAACTGATTCACAAACTTGTTAAAGCCAGCCTTCAGAGCTTTTGAAAATCAGCATTGACGATATTGAATAGCGTTGGTTAATTCCAAAAATTAGGTGTTTGCACTAAAATGTTTTTAAGCGGATGTTAAAACATTTGATTGCTCAAACCCCTAAATGCAATTTGAAGGTTTCCAAACCTGATTTTATTCAACTTGTTTTGACAGGATAGTATTAATTGAAAATGAATAGATTTTGTTGATGGGTTCTTTTTTCTTTGTTTTTGAAATCAATTACAATACACATAGAAGGTTCTGTGTACGTGCTATGAATACAACGTAATCAATAGTCTTTTAAGACAAATTAAAATTTTCACCGTAAAAGCACGGATAAAGTACAACATACGAGACATTTTATTTTGTCAAAAGATTAACACTTTTTTATAAAAACCATGACTCGATTCGGCTGCCCAGACTGTTCCTAAACTTTTTGGCAATTTCAGACTCAAATTGTACTTTAGTTGTTCATATTTGCCGATATTTACAAATTGAAAGAACGTTTAAAACTTCTGATCTTACATGAACATCTCAACCTGCGTTCTAGAATTATAAAAAATAAACTTAATAAGTGTCCAATCAAATTTTCAGTCTTGATTTTTCTCAGCTTGTACTTAAGTTTATGAGCATCTCAGTCTGGCTGCCTTCTTTTAAAGTAAAAAAACGTATAAGTAAATTTTAAGAATTGCTCAAGCATTGAAGCACCAGATCTTTTCCGAGGACAAAATGAGATTGAAATCGACTGTTGCAGTTAGGTCCCCAGCTAAAGTTGGTACTGACGGAAGGGAAAAGTTTTGCTGACGGGAGCCTGATCTTATTGACTACTGGCGATCGCTGCCACTAATTCGGAGCATATCGGACTATACTGTACGTAAGTACTCGCTATGATAACTAGTTATTTGTTTTAGTTTGCGACTGTCAATACACCTTCTATGGTATGCAAATTAACGATATCAGTGAACCTACGCGTTACTTTAACGAGAATAAAGCTTGTTCTGTGAGTCAGGTAATCACTGGCATATTGGTGCGGCGGCTTTTCTGACAGGTTTTTCAAATGTCCTCCATTTTCATCAGCGAGATCGATGACATCTACGAAACGACAAAAAGCGAACACTCTGGCTTTGAATAACTAAACAAACAAAACTATAAACTATGTTATGGTTCTAGACCTATTGGAGTATATAATATGTTGTTATATTACTTTCTTTTACTCGAAAATGTATTTCGGGCTGGTCTTATACTGCCGGCAAATTACAGCTCAGTAACAAAACCATAAATTGTTACCACAGTTGTGGTTAAAATGTCGCTGAACTGAAAAAGGAGCATATTGAACAAAAATGTATAGAAATCCTTTTCCGTGTTACCAATTAGTTTAGTGAGGCAGTATCGGCACATGCTTCTTATTTCGCAATCTTATTTTACTGGTTAAGTAATTTATGCGACTTACCTTCGGATTCGCAGCCACAGTTTGCTTTGATGTACTCGTACAGAATTCGGGTTCGACACATCAGATTACAAAGCAGGCTTTCGTTATCTTTAGAAATAATGCACAGTTTATTCATTTGAATCTTTTGAATAATAACAAAAAATGTTGATAAAATATTCGAGTCAGCGAACAGACTTCCTGTCGGAGATAAATCGGGAATCAAAGAATTTGAGTTTTTAAAACGGATAAAATTGCTGTTTGTTATATATTAGCTCCATAAGTTTCAAGAGATCTATTTTTGTTTAACCTACCTCCAAATCTCACAGTTATAAACATCCTACTCTACATGGGAAAGAAGAAATAGATTGTAAATTGTAAAATAAGATCAACGGATGGGGAATATACCAATAGCTTTAACGCGCGCAAAACCGATTGTGTTACCGCTAACAGAATATGACGTCAACAGATGCCCAAACTAGCTCGTGCATATTGATAGAAATTCTATTCCACCTGCATTCATTTGCGTATTAGTTTGCAGAAAAGTGGATAGATAAAGTAACAAAAGAGAGTGTTAAACTAAGCAAAGAAAACTTAAGTTTATAGATTTAGAGACAAAAAGTGGAAGAACGTGCCAATGTGGCAATGGTAAATACGTCATTGCTGTGTTAGCATTTCATTGTAAAGTTAAAATACAGAAGAGAGCAGGAAAACTTTGAACACATGGTAACTGAATTTACAGGTATAGTAAACAAAAAGACCTTTGCATTTGCTTTCATTGAAACGAAGCTGAATATTGGCAGCCACGTTTCACCTCAGATTTCGCTCAACTAACCGAGCACATCTTGAGGTCCTGGAGCCATGCAGGATTTCTTCTAAGTTAGCGCCGCGTGTCAAGCTTTCAGGCAATTGAACACTTTCACAAACCCCTCCGTGCAACTTTTTAAAAAACCAGTTAAAAACCTTTAATATCTATGTAAACCAATCAGAAATAGGTATTTGTTCTTCGCGGCGGTTCTTTTTTGAAATCATTAGTACAAACGTGCAATCTATTCATTAACATGCCACTATAAGGTTCTATTTAATTCGTGTTTAAAACCGCCTGTAGAGCAAAAAAGACTCTAAAAGAAATAAGATTTAAATTGGTTTGTTTAAGAAAAAAGAACTACCTGGAGAGGTGTTTATTGCGTTCGACGAAGGAGCACGCATGCGCATACTAATCTTGCCGTTGATCATGGGCTCAAGTTTGATGCCATCCGTTTTTGAGCGATTTTCGTCTGGCGACTGGGTGCTACATAATGCCTCGACTCCGTGTCATTGTGACCGTGGTGGCATGGTGACCAACGCAGATCATGTGCTTCGAGTGGTTAAAAAGTCGAACGCACTTCACTAATCTCTGGTTACTTCTAGTTTTAAAAAAACGTGCAGTTAGATGATTCTTCATGCGTTGTGTTGACTTGTCCACAGGCTTTCGAAAATTAAGAACTGAAAAAGCATTAAGCGGTAGATGCAGAACTTGCAGCTGATTAAGAAAATTTTTTGTTACGTCAACTGTTAGCTACACGTGGCTGTAACGCTACGTGTTACCGAAAACGGTTCCAGCTAATTCACGAAGGGCAAACTGGCATTCTGTCCGGATCCTCCCGAAAACATTTGCTGGCCCTCATAGCTCGGGTTTTCGAAAAAAAGGCAAGATTTTCTCATTTACATTTCTACTGCATGCATTCTAGCCGGAAATGCTTTTAAATTGTCCGTTGTGAGCTAACGGATTATTCCAAAGACGATTGTCAACTCATGATCAAAAACTTCAAATGGAACGTTTTGATTCCAATAAGGCATAGTCCATACTCGTACATCTCAACCTCTTCAGGCATTGGCGAACATACTTGTTACCTTACAACAGGGCCCAGTTCCTCAAAACCCCGATTAACTTAACCCAGGATTAACTCTTACAAAACCTATGGGTTGTCATGGTAATTAACCCTGGGTTAGCACTAATCGGGTTTTGAGGAACCGGCCCCAGGATATTAGCGCCTCCCATACTCAATGCATGATGATGAAAGATATTACCATTGGTAAATAGAATCATTGGTTTAGGGAAACTTACTTTGTGCTGGGATTCGGGGGATGAAGCGGAATATTTCAAACCAGAATATTCATATTCATTTCGGAATGTTTTCCAAATATTCATACTCCAGAGCCAAATATTCTCAAGTATTCATATTCCCTGGTCCGACTGGCCTGATAGTTCATATTCCTAGGTCAAAATAGCCAAATAATCGAGGCCAATATTCATATTCATATTCCGGGGCCAAAAATATGCAAATATTCATGTTCGCATATTAATCATATTCCACTCCCGGATTGGGCTTGTTTAGTTTTTTTTTTTGGCATTCAAATATGTTGCCTCTTTGGTTTCAACTCTCTTTATTTGTTTGCAATCCGTCAACAGTTTTTGTGAATTTAAACTACGTTCTTATAATAATGTGTATGAAATGAAAATGATCATCACTGTCTGTGTGTTACCACAGTTATCACACTAGAAAATGTGACTTGGTAGGTTCGGTGTTGGTTCATTTACAAAAAAACCGCACGGTAGCATCCAAGAACCACTCTGTATATAGCTGTAGGACTGTACTTCAACACCTGAAACTACCTGCCACGCACAATTTAATGTTAGTATAATCGGAAAAAAGCAAGACTGATCTTAGATAGAAGAAAGGAAGAAAAAAAAACATCCTAGATTTCTTATTAGTGGCAACTTTTTCCGTTTTCTTTTCGCGCGCTAGTGTCCAATCTCTACGCGAGGCTGTTGTTGTCCGTTGCTATAGTAATGTTCGTCAACATCCGGGACCCTATGTCAGTGCATGGAGAAGAAAACCGGGCAAAGAGCAAAATAGAATCCCGCAAAACGATGGATTTCATTTCGAATTTTGAACTATAACATTTTGTAGCAAGAAAAACCACATTATTTACAGGTATACTCGCAGAAGCATACAATAAAGCTATGGATTCTTTCAACGAAGACGAGGTGAGAGACGAAATTTCAATTCATTTGTTCACTCGATATGGCGAATGAAACGATGTCTCAGTTGTCATCTGTAATTCTTATTCCGGTTGCCGAGTTTTGTTTTTCGACAAGAGTCAACCGTAATTAGTTGTCGTACTAATGCTTATCAGGGTTTAACCAGAACCATTCAGTCTCTCGGGAATCTTGGTGTGTTGCGGTATTTTTCATTGTTACTACCAGTTGATGGGCTTTCAGTGTTCAGCCAATGGTAGTACTGGCAACAGCAGTAGTTTTTCTTGATGTCGATGATAAAGATAGACAAGAAAGCTCATTAATTTTTCAGTTGTAGAACTAACTTGTTGTATTTTGACGTTAACTTTGCTGTGACGAGGGCTCGATCTTGGTCTTTCAAAACTAAACACGAGAAGTAATTTTGTAAATTTGTATGTTCACTTGACGATTTACGTTTTAATAATCTTGATACTTCTGAAAAAGGATTTTCATTATTCCTTCTAGTGTCAAAGCGCCTTATAACTTGAAACCTAAATTGATTATACAGGCAGAATGGACAGAAGTTATAGTTACTTATAAATGACATTATTATAACTTATTTTGATATATTTTTGTACATTAAAACTTGTAGATATGTAATACGTTCATCTTTTATTTTCTACCTTAGGCTGAGAGACGATTTTTAAACTCCAAGCCAACATGTTTTCTAATTGTTGGAAAACCGGTAAGTAGAAAGGGATTTCGGTTGCAGCCTTGAGTTATTTTAGTATTCAGAAAATAAACACCCAAAGTGCAAGTAATATAGTTATTTTTCCTGGAATTTTAAGTGCCTAAAAATTTTTAATTTGCACCGCTTAACGTCCATTGGATGTTAAGAGGGGGAGTGGGAAATACAGTGGTAAGCCTTAACATCAAAAGGGATGTTAAGCAGTGCCAAATTGATTTTTTATGGGTTCTTTGCTGAGATAAACAAATTAGACAAGTATAGTTATAATTAGTAGAGAGAGTTCCATAGAACAATCTATATAGTCACTTCTTTAGATTAAAACTTAAAATTTCCTAAATGTTATTTATAAAAAGCTTAGAAGTTTTGACTACATACCTTAAAATACTCAATTCAATCCACTTGCATAATATTTGTACAGCTCTAACACCTTTATCATTAGTTTACAATTAGTTCTTTGTATGTTTATGCCCAAGAAAGCACTAATCATAGGTAGGGTTAATAACAAATATAAGGTTGATATATATAGGTAGTTGGTAAATACTGAAACTTTACTAGGTATATATGGGTAAAATCTCAAATCTCAGAATTTTTGTAGTTTGTTTTTGTAGGGTTTTCTAATTTGTAAAACTCTGAGCCTGGGAAGAAAAACTTCCAGGAGTTGAACCAGAAAATTCAGCAAAGGGCGGGATACCCAAATTCTATATTTGCTTCTTGACTACAGTAGTTATAAAAAATGTACTCTTTTCAGGGATCAGGAAAAAGTTCTCTTGCTAAAAGACTTTCAAGTGCTTGGAAGTGTGAACTAGTAAATGGTAAGTAGATCACAATTTAGTAATTTGTACACCTGGGGGAGGAGGGGGTGGGGGGTGGAGAGATTCACACTTTAAATGAGAGCCCTGTGGAATCTAGTATCAATGGATATAGTATCAATTTTTCTTTGGGTCAGATCAAAGAACTTAGTAATTAAAGAATAAAAATATTATTATAATCCACATGGTTTGTTATGCTGTTTCTTTACATTGATTATGTCATGATCTATTCTTCGAAATGCTTTTCTATTTATTTTTTTCTTTTTAAACTTAACAGTGCTACAAAAAATGAAAATTGCACAGTATTGAAGTTGGAATGCTTGTTATATGATGGTTCTGTATGTGCAAGAAAAACTATCTGTGAGTGGGTAAAATAATATTGATAATTTATATTGTATATTATTTTTTTAACTTTGTATTACTTTAGGTACTGAAGTTATTAACCAAGCATTGGAGATGCAAACTGAACTGGGCTTGAAGGTATAGCTGCATTTAGTAATTAACAACTAGTAGAAAATGACTTTAAAAAATAATGGTGTCTGAGCACATTGTGTGTTCAACTAGTAATCCCTGAGGATCACAAGTTGAGGACATGCCCCATTCGAACCATGTGTTGTGTCTTTGAGCGAGACACTTTATCAGACTTTTTCCTTTCAATACAGCTGAATAAATGAGACACCAGCTTCTGCTGGGGAAATAACCTGCGATGGGTTAGTAACAGTCTTGTCCAGGCAGTTGGGCAGGGGGAGAGAGGGTGGGGGGACAAGGGGATTCATTTTAAACACTAATCTGTATGGAAACCATATATATGGATAAATAATGGCAGCCTTTAATGGTCTCTTGACGGGCCTAGAGCAATAACATTTTATTTGACTTTGTGTTCTCCCAGTAATTTAGTTAGGGATAATAGGATTATAGATGTAGGGGTTAAGAATTTGGTAAAAAGGCACTTACGTAATTTGTACATGCACTGTACTACACCCTTCAATTAGCTCAAGTTACAGGATTAACCTTTTTCTCTTTAAAAGGTTTGTTAGATTAATTTAAATCTTCCTGTTTGATAAATATACAGAAACAAGTCAGATAATGTTAGCCTAATATGTCCGTTGTATTCAACTACACTATTACACAAGACTATCGTAGTTTTACTCAGGTCAGCTTTTTCTTTTTTTGATCCATGACTTTTGCACTTCATATTTCCTTCCCAGATTAATACTGAAAGTTTTTATTTTTACTCATTATTTTATTCGCGATCAATACTCTCAGGGGTGAGATGGATAAATTTTGATTATTGAAAGTGTTAATTTACTCTAAACAGGCTCAGGAAATCCTGTTTAGAGGGGAAGCCATTCCTGAAGAATTAGCATCAAAAATTCTGATAGAAAAGATCAACTCACCAGAAGTTCAACACCATGGTTTGTTGATAGTCTATTTTTACATTATTTTAATTCAAAGATTGATAATAGAAAAATGAATGTATATTTGGCTCTTAATGAGTCATTAATCTTTTGTGTTTTGATTAATTAGTTCCCTTTTATGGGTGTATCAATATTAAAATTAAAGAATAGAATAAACAGTCTATTTGCAATTGTTTGGCCTTAGGCAGTGTTACCTTACTTTAAAGCTTTTGATATGTTGTAGGCTTTGAGCAGTTACTATAATTTTTGTCTTTAGTTTGTTGGTAGACAAGTTAACCCATGAGAATGGGGTCTAGGACGGGAGGGGGGGGTTACTTGAAAGGGCTAGGACAGGGGGGTACTTGAAATGTTAGCAGGGTGGGGATGATTTTCAGAAAAGTCCCCAAATGAACCTAAGAAATACCAAGCGTAAAAACACTCCACCCTAAAATATACCAACTGAAAATTGAGGATTAGGTCGACTCATATTGTGCTGAGCAGGATGTACAAGAGAATTTATTAATAAAAACTAACCTTTCAGCAACCAATCAGATTTTAGGATTCTGAATTTCTAGAAACTAATGGTTTAATTGATGTATAAGATTTGGGAGTAAACAGATTATCACTTTTAGCAGTTTTTTAATACATTGTAATCATGTTTTCTTTTTGAAGGTTATGTGCTAGATGGCTTTCCATCTTTGTGTGAAGACTGGCTTTCAATGGCAGATCAGCTGGAACTAGTGAAGAATCTTCCCTTCACTCCTGACTTTATCATAAACTTAAAGGTAATACTTCATATATATACACTTGCTTTTCAAAATCTCCCTTTCACTCCTTACTTAATTTTAAATTTGAGATTATAATGGAATTATAATTTGTTCAACACATGATTCAGGAGACTGTTCTGTTGTCTTGAAAGTGAAGTTTACCCCTGATCCTCCAGTTGTTAGTGTGCAATTACTGCCCAACCCTCCTCCCTTTGCTAGAGTGCAATTGCTCCCTGACCCCCCTCCCTCTGCTAGTGTGCAATTACCCCCTGACCCCCCTCCCTCTGCTGGTGTGCAATTACTGCCCAACCCTCCTCCTTTGCAAGAGTGAAATTACCCCCTGACCCACCTTCCTTTGCTAGTGTGCAATTACCCCCTGACCCTCCTCCCTTTGCTAGAGTGCAATTACCCCCTGACTCTCCTCCCTTTGCTAGAGTGCAATTATACCCTGACTCCCCTTCCTCTGCTAGTGTGCAACTACCTTTTGACCCTCCTCCCTTTGTTATAGTGCAATAACTGCCTGGCCCTCTTCCCTTTTCTAATGTGCAGCTACCCTCTCAACCTCCTCCCACTGCTAGTAGGCAATTTTCTTTGTGACCCTCTTCCCTGTGCTAGTGCTGAATTACCCCCTGACCCTCCTTCCTTTGCTAGTGTGCAATTACCTTTTGACCTTCCTCCCTCTGCAAGTGTGCAATTACACCTTGACCCTCCTCCCTCTGCTTGTGTGCAGTTACCCCCTGACCCTCCTTCCTCTGAAAGTGTGCAATTACCCCCTAAGCCTCCTCCTTTTCCTAGAATGCAATTACCCCCTGTCCCTCCTCTCTTTGCTAGTGTGCAATTACCTCTTGACCTTCCTCCTTCTGCAAGTGAGCAGTTACCCCCTGACCCTTCTCCTTTTGCTGGAATGCAATTCCCTCTTGACCCTCCTCCATCTCTTAGTGTTCAATTACCCCCTGACCCTCCTCCCTCTCCTAGTATTCAAAACCCCCTGACCCTCCTCCCTCTTTAGTGTTCAATTACCCCCTGACTCTCCTCCCCTGATATTATGTACTTACCTTTTGACCATCCTCCCTCTTCTAGTGTGTATTTACCCCCTGACCCTCCTCCTTCTGCTAGTATGCAATAACCTCTTGACCCTCCTCCCTTTGCTAGAATGCAGTTACTGCCTGACCCTCCTCCCTCTGCTAGTGTGCATTTACCTGTTGCCCTCTGCTAGTGTGCACTTACCTCTTGACCCTCCTCTCCCTCCTCCCTTTGCTAGTGTTCAATTACCCCATGACCCTTCTCCCTTTGCTAATGATAAATTACCTTCTTGCCCTCCTCCCTCTACTAGTGTGCAATTACCGCCTGACTGCCCTCCCTCTGTTACAGTGCAGTTACTCTTGACCCCCCTCCCCAAGCTTATGTACAGTCACCTCTTGACCCTTTTCCTTCTGCTAGTGTTCAGTTACCCCCTGACCTTCCTCCCTTTGCTAGTGTATAATTACCCCCTGACTCTCTTCCCTCTGCTTGTGTGCATGTACCCCCTGACCCTCCTTCCTCCCTTTGCTAGTGTATAACTACCCCCTGACTCTCTTCCCTCTGCTTGTGTGCAAATGCCCCCTGACCCACCTCCCTATGCTAGTGTTCAATAACCCCCTGACCTTCCTCCCTCTGCTAGTGTATAACTACCCCCTGACTCTCTTCCCTCTGCTTGTGTGCATGTACCCCCTGACCCTCCTTCCTCTGTTAGCCTGCAATTACCCCCTGATTCTCTTCCCTCTGCTTGTGTGCGTGTCCCCCTGACCCTCCTCCCTCTGTTAGTGTGCAATTACCCCCTGACCCTCCTCCCTCTGTTAGTGTACAATTACCCTCTGACCATCCTCCCTTTGCTACAGCTGTACAATTTCCCCGAGTGTGAAAGCTGTGTTTTATTGATGTGTTTGAAAAGCTTGAGTGAATGGAACAAGAAAAAGTCTAAGCAGACAAAGTAAAGAAATCTGTGTTGAAGCGCAGTTAGGCCACGAACTTCTAAACTGTGCTACTCTGGTTCTATGGCCTCAAGCAGTTTATAACTTCACTAATTTTTTTTTTGCAGATTCCAAATAGCGACCTTGAGAAGCGGCGTCTTGAAGAGCGAGTTGATCCCCTGACCAATGAAATCTACATTAAAAGTGTGTATGATCCAGACACTGCAACAGTAGATGGTCTGGGAGGGAAGGGGGGTGAAGAGGAGGAGGAAGAGGGTGGAGATGAGGAGGAAGAGGAAGAGGAGGAAATTCTAGAAGAGGAGGAAGAGGTGTGTGTTTTGCAACTAAATATAACTAGAGCAATGACTGGGGGAAAGGTAATGGGGTTAATTAATTAGAGGAGGATTTTGAAAAAGGGGCAAGAATATCAAGTTATGCTTTTAGCATGCATTAGTCAACCAAATTTAGCAGGATAAGCAGAAGGGGTGTTGGCTTGCTTGACTTACCTTGTTAGCTTAACAGCTGCCATTTTGTCATGTGGCAGACAGCATTGCTTGCTGTTTCGTTTCTCTGGACGTCTGAATGCGTCTCATTTTCTTCTGTCTATTCAAGTTGTCTATTGCATCATCTATCAAATTCTCTATGGCATCATTTGTGATTTTTTTGGTACTTTAAGTGTTTATACATTGTTCATCTTGTGCCAGTTTATTGAAGAAGAAGAAGAAATGACACCAGAGCTAGTTGGCAGACTTGTGTGTAGGCCTGAAGATCTGCCGCAGAATGTTTCTTCAAGCGTTCAACAATTCAATGACATGATGCTGAGAACATTAGAGGTAACGTCCCTTTTAAAGTAACCGTTGTTGGTCGTGAAAAACAATTCAGTTATTTAAGTAGTAGTTTGGATGTGTTGTGTGTGTGAGAAGTTATGTCTACTTGTCAATGATAACATGTTTTTCAATTAAACACTTTACAGGACTACATGGCTGATTTTGATCAACAACGTCTTATAGAGCTGGATGCTAACGAGAGCCCAAGAATGGTTTTTAAGGTACTCCTTCCTGCATATCCTTCATATCCTTCTCGAGTAAACACTTTGATCTCTCCTTTCATTACTTGCTTCCTTCCATTCTTCCTTCCGTCCCTCCTCACTTCTGTCCTTCCCTCCTTCCTTCTGTCTTCTGTCTTTCTCTTCTTCCGTCTATCATTCCATCCTTTCTTCTGTCCTTCCATCCTTCCCTCCACCCTTTCTTCCTTCCTTCCAGCTTCCTTCCCGCTTTCCTTCCCTCCGTCCTCTCTGTGTCCTTCCACCTTCCTTCCTCCCTTCCCTCCTCCCTCCCTGCCCTCCATCCCTCTTTCCTTCCCTCCTACCTCCCTCCCTCTTTCCTTCCTTCCTTCCACCCCCTCCCTCTTTCCTTCCTTCAACCCCCTTCCTCTTTCCTTTCTTCAACCCCCTTCCTCTTTCCTTCATTCTTACCTCCTCCCCCTTTCCTTCATTCCTACCTCCGCCCTCTTTCCTCTTTGATTGGTTCCTTCCTTCCTACCTTTCTCCCTTCCCAATTTCCTTTCTTCGTTCCGTCTTTCCTTCAGGACTCCCTTCCTTTTACCCTACCTCCCATCCTTTCTTTCTACCTCTCATATCTTTTTTTCTTCCAACCCACCGGTGTAACTCTCACAACAGGCCCTGATGATGAAACTAAACACCTTCGTGCTGAACCGAGCACTGGTCCCTATGCGACTTCAGGGTGGAGAGGATGCTGAAGAAATCCCTGATGATACTGAGACGGATGATCTGTTGAGAACACTAGCAGCAACAGAAATGATTGCTCCCAAGTTTAGATGGCGTAGATCCAAGTGGTCTAGGGCCTGTCCTGTTGCACTGAAAGAGGGAAATATCGTGCAAGGCAATGCGCAGTTTTCTGTCAGGTATTCTAACAGTTAAAGTCAGGAACCAGTTTCTGTCTCAAGCTAAGCTAAAGCTAAATCCTTTCTCGAGCCTACGGCGTATTTGGCTGGCACCGTTATGATTGGTATATCATTCATCTTAAATGGATCTAACACTTTTAGGAGAAAAAAATAGTAAAGGGTTGTTCATTACCTGAGATAAACAAACTTTAAAAAAACTCTTCTCCTCGGAAATTGCCTCTAGAGAAGGCCAAACTAAACAAGCATATGCAAACTTCAAACAATTACTGAAGATAACCACAGTGTCGAAATAATTTTAAAAGATTCATGAAAACCTTTTAACTTTATATTTTGTTAAAATTTGACAATATTTGTTTGACCATTCGGTTTTTCGAAACTCCTGTGGCATGAAAGCAACATAATTATAAAGCTCTTTTACTTCACATGAAGGAGCTTGCTCTAAGACCCTAGCCCTTTGACTCGACATCTTAGCAGTGCTTTGTATATCTTACTACATTTGTATACAGTTTTACTGGTGCTAAATATTTGTTTCGCTGTTGTAGTTTCCTGGACAAGATATATGTCATGTCGACTAGTGAATCCTTGGGGTACTTCATGAGGAACCCCCGGCCATATCTAGCAGAGCAGTTTCCACGCCCCCCATGCAAACTATGTGTTCTGGGACCACCTCACTCTGGCAAAACCACTGTTGCAAAAATGTTGGCTGAAAGATACAACGCTAAGGTAAAGAAAGACACTAGAGGAGTGTCTTATTCGAGAAATGAAGGCCATTCTTGATATTGCAAGAAATGGGTCCCGTTTTCTTTTCACGTTTATTTTGCCATTTTGAGAGGGCGATTTCATAATGCTTGTGATAATCTTGCAAATACTACATATTAAATTCAAACTAAGAAGTTGTGTTGGGGCTCAGAAAACAAATAATGATCGGATATAGTACGTTTTTGTTTTGGTCTTGATATGCGTGGCTTGTTGAACAGATTGTAGAGGATATTGGAGGTTTAACCATAGAACTCGTGTGGAGTGGCAATAGGGCTACCCACAGAGAGAATATAAAGGGTTACTAGAAAGAGACACACAGTGTCATATATTGAACAGGAGAAGTGTCAGAGACAGTCCTAGAGTTTGAAGGTTGTTAGGGAGGCGCCACATGTGTTAAGGTGACCAGGGAGAAGTGACAGGGTCAATCACAGAGTGACACAAAGGATAGAAATAGAGCAAATTGACAGGGACTGTCGCAGAGTGACCAGGAAGGTTGTTTGGGAGGAGTCACATGCATATTGTGACCAGGGAGAAGTGACAGGGTCAATCACAGAGTTACACAAAGGATGGAAAAAAGGGCAAATTGACAGGGACTGTCACAGAGTGACCAGGAAGGTTGTTAGGGAAGAGTCACATGCATATTGTGACCAGGGAGAAGTGACAGGGTCAATCACAGAGTTACATAAAGGATGGAAAAAAGGGCAAATTGACAGGGACTGTCACAGAGTGACCAGGAAGGTTGTTAGGGAGGAGTCACATGTATTTTGTGACCAGGGAGAAGTGACAGGGTTAATCACAGTGTGACATAAAGGATGGACAGAGGAGTGAATTGACAGGAACAGTCACAGATCTAGAGTGACCTGAACGGTGTTAAGGGGGAGTCACGTGTATATTATGGCAAGAGAGAAGTGGTGGAGTCAACCACAGACTGACATGAAGGATCAACATAAGGGAGAACTGAAAGGGGCAATCACTGAGTGACATGAAAATGCAGCAGTAAGAGGAAGTGACTGGTAGAATAAGGGAGTGACAAGTTAGGTTGTCGGGGAGAGTCACAGGTAAATTATTGGCCAGGGAGAAGTGGCAAGGGGAGTCAGGGATAAAAGGAAAAGTAACGTACCACCTAGGTAAAGGCATCTTCTCATACAGCAAAATGAGTTGTTGTGCTTTTTTAGGTCTTTGATGTGAATGAGCTTATAAAGCCCCGCAAAGAAGCTGCCAAGAAGAAAATGTTAGAAGAAACTAGACAGGAGGCTGTTGATTCAGCTATTTCTAAAGTTACAGCTGAGGTTCAGAGCCGCCAGCTGGAGGAGGGAGAGGATGATGAGAGTAAGTGGACGGAAAAATGGTTTTATCATTTCACTCATCGAGAAGAATGCGAATGGCAGGTGTTATTAATTCAAACTTTTGAACCAGCTGATGAAACCCTATATATTGACCATTTATTTTACTTGTCTTGAAGGGTAGAAATGATTTGTGTTATTCATTCTAAGTTTTGAACCATTTGGTGAAACTCTATAAATTGACCAGTCCATGCATTCGTTTTGCTTGTCTTGAAGAGTAGAAATGATTCAGTGTTATTCAATCAAATTGTTAAACTTTCATCTAGAATCCGATGACGATGAAGCCGAAAAGGAAGAAGAAAAAGAGGAGGAGAAAAAGGAAGACGAAATAGAGAAAACTGAAGAAAAAAAAGGAGAAGGCATAGATGAGAAAACGAAAGGAGAAAAGGATGGTGAAGACACGGAAGAAAAATCTGAGGAGAAAGATCAGGGGGAGGATGTCCCCAATGATGAACAAGCAGAACAAGAGGTACCAACCAAAAAACCAGAACCTATCCCAATCGATGCTAACCACCCGCAGGTAATAAAGGTTGTTGATGAGGTGATGGCCGAAGCAGCCAAGCGAGACCCAGAGTTATCAGCTGAAGAGTATGTTGATGTTGTAGAAGAAGCAATCCAGCAACGCTTGGCAGAGCTGCAAGAAATTGGGGACGAGGGACCAGTGTAAGTAAACAGTCAACTTCTGATAACCGGAACCTCCAAGGGAAATTGAAAAGGTTTGAGTTATCGGGAGTTCGAGTTACCAAGGATAAAATTACCAGAGAAGTTGAGAGAAAAACAATTTTTTTAGCTGAAGGTTCGAATTAGCAAAGATTCAAGTAAGCGATTGTTCAAGTAACCAGTGGTTTGAGTTAGCGAGAAACAAGCTTAATGTTTGTGTCATTTACAAAGCAAAAAGCTTACGCTTACGACTGGACTTTTGACAGTGACCTTAACAATCTAACTAAACGCTTCTGAACTTCATAGACTGAGAATTTTGAAATCAGTTCAGCGGAGTCAGGGGGCTATAAACAAGTTTTTAGATATAAATTGATAAAGTATTTATTGTTTTTATGTTTTTTGAGAAGCTACCTCATCCACCAACCGGACCATAACCTGGTTGGAACTATAATAAACGCCCAATGAGACAAAAACGGCTTTTAAGAAACTAGTTACATTCAATAAGTATAAAGTTTTTTTTTCAAAAGAAATTAATTAAAATCTCAATCTATTAAGTGCACCATGTTCCTAAAATTGCTATGACTTAGGATAAGAGGGTTTTTTTAGCTGCCTTAACCCTTAAAAAAACCAAAGGCAAGTAGTGTTGATAAGTTTGCATGGAAGAGAGTTCTACAAATTTGTTGCGCGGTACAAAAAAGTGTGCTGCCCTTAACATCCT
This sequence comes from Hydrozoanthus tunicans, assembly GCA_026413305.1. Classification (NCBI taxonomy): domain Eukaryota; kingdom Metazoa; phylum Cnidaria; class Anthozoa; order Zoantharia; family Hydrozoanthidae; genus Hydrozoanthus; species Hydrozoanthus tunicans. The sequence goes on along the minus strand of JAOBAT010032789.1, from coordinate 3,964 downwards.
GCCCTGGGATATTAAGGCTATTCTTGTGTCTCGTGACATCTCAAATAGCTTTATGAAATCAATCCCGATAGTAAGTAAAGGTTTTCTCTTTCTTGTCTAGAGCTGGTTTTTACGTGCTTGATGACTTCCCAAAGACTCGTGAACAGTTCTCTGCTATGGTGGAGAGGAATATCATCCCAGATGAGGTAATCGTCATGAAAGATGACAGCGAGAGTGGTGAAGTCCTTCTTAAGAGATGGTACAAAGATAACAGAGAAGGTATGAAATCGTTTGGCTCCTTTGGAGCTTGTTTTTATGAGGCGTTGTCTTGATGTTTTACGAGGGGATTGACTTCTTCAAGGTGCGAAACAGATAAGGTTGGTTAAGTCATTAAGTGAAGGTTTGAATTACAAAAAAGGTACCAATGGACAAGGTTGAACTAGGTCTAAGATAATTTATTATAGCAAGGATTTATGAAATCTGTTCAAGTTGACAGTTTTTCAAAAGTTTTGACTGCAATCTGTTTTAATCTTTTTTTTGTTTCAACCTTCACTGTCTTCTTTTGTATTTGCTGTTTTGCTTTTAAAACTTTACTTTGACTATTTTTTAGATTGCGTAAAATATACTAACTTCAGTCCATTTAAATCTCCTTTTTATGTATTCACTAGTATATGGACCATCCTCTTAGTGTTTATTTTCATTCATTGAGACAGACAATTTCGACCGTCGGAAAGTCGGCTAATATTCAAGACAGTAATAAACATATCCGCTTAAAAGTGCTGAACTTATCAGCCATGGAAAACCTTTTTGTTTTAGTTTTATCATTTTCTTTATCCCAAAAGTATTTTTGTTGAATGGTGTTTTTCTAGTACTGAGCTTGATGGTTGTATCTTCTTCTTTCCCAACCAGCCTTGTTAAACATGATCAAAATTACCCTGAAATAAACGTTTCAATCGCATGGGTGAGGCAGGAAACATAGTTAAACTAATGTATTGCTTTATCTTTTAGCTCTGGTTCAAGTATGGGGATCTCGTAGACAGGAAGAGTTAGCCAGGATTGAGGCAGAGAAGGCAGAACGGGAGCGGCTGGAGAGAGAAGAGGCCCAACGAAAGGCTGCTGAAGAGGCACGACTGAGAGAGGAAGAGGAGAAGGAGGCAGCCGAAAGAGCAGCCGCAGCAGAAGGCACAGAGGATGGAGAGGCCGGAGAGGAGGGTGGTCAAGGTGACGCGGATGAAAAGGAGGGAACTGAAGAAGAGAAAGAAACAGAAGATGCTAAGACTGCTGACCAGTTGGAATCCAAGCCAACTGAGTCGGTAGACTTCATCAAGACTCCAGAAGAAGAACTCCAGTCGAGCGAGAGTGAAGAGATTCTTCCCCCTCTCAACCTCGAGTCTGATATCCCTCCTGAAACGCCTGAGACTGAAGATTTCAAAAAACTACGAGTTGAGCACGAGCGTGACTTCACCCAGCTAATTTCTGTGGTGAAAGGAATCAACAACATTGATCCAATCTACGTGGCTGTTGAGAAAGATCCTGAAGCTGTTAATTCTGAGATTGTGAGAAGAGTTGAGCTGCAGTTTAACTACCGCCCTTGGGAGTACACAGGGATGGACCAAGACGAAGAAGAAGAAGATTTTGCAGATGAAGAAGAAGACGAAGAGGAGGACTTTGAGGACCCGTTTATCAAAGATAAGAAGAAGATTTTCGGCAGTACGAAGCACTTCTGTCCGGTAATACTGAAGGAGAAGAATGTCCTGTGGCCAGGTTTACCTGAATGTGGAGCCAAGTATCGTGAACGAACCTATTTCTTCTCCTCTCCAGAAGCCCGAACGACCTTCATGGAGAATCCGGAGCAGTTCGTGGCCAAGGATAAGCCGCTCCAGGTGTGTTTATTTTCGCTCCTACTAAGATAAACTTTCTATAAACATAAACTCTTTATAAGTATAAGCTTATCGTATAAACTTTCTCATACGGTATCATTGTAAACTACATTGAATGGTTGTAAGAACATGAAGTTTGATCACCTATCGCTATTTCTCCAAATGAAATGTTGGTTCTAACATCTCCAGCCAGATTCCCAAAGCATTACGCTTACATTAGAAAGTGCGGCATTTACTTTCTAACTTAATCAACAAGTTGCAAGTTTTACATATGGAGTCATTTGAAAACTACACTTACATTCTTGGATCTTTTTATGCAGATCTCGTTTTGGCCATTGAAGTTCAAACTTCTTATGTACGGAATTATACATAATTCACTTGAGTGTGATGGCCTTGCAAGTTTTGCTCTGCAGCCAGAATTTAGATTTGAATTATGAATGAACACCTTAAAGGTTCTGGAACTGTGCACGAGCTTGGGCTGCACTTACAAACAAACGTCTATTCGACAGTCTCGACAATTTATTCGAACAACGTTTAGCTGTGCAAAAGTCACCTCTCTTTCCTTTTGTTTACATGACCAAATTCAACATTGACTGTCAAAAAATTGGAGCTTAATTTGAATCTTTCATCTTAGTCCCCTCCAGTGCGTTTGATGATCATCGGTCCGAAGGGATCAGGAAAGACGTTACATGGTCGCGACCTTGCTAAGAAACTGGGCGTGTTTCACATCGCTTTCAGAGAGCGGCTCCAAGAACTCATTATTGCCAAGACGAAGAAGAAGATAGGGCCAGAGTACGAGGAGGATGAAGAGGAGGAGGAAGACGACCAGGCAATCACACCGCCCGAGGAAATTGAGGGGGCTGGTAAGGAGTTTTAAATTGAGTATTTCTAGGTAATTACGTAACAGCTTTTCCTAAAAGTTGGAAGGGAGATGAGTAGGTAGCAGCAGTAAAATAGACTTTAAAAAAAAGGTCGAAATCTCAGTTTTTAAAAGTTTTAAGAATTTTGTTTTTGAGGGCCTGGGTTTAATGACGTCTTTTAAGGGAGCTTGCAAACGATGCGACACGACTTTCATCGGCGAAGATTTAAACACTAAATCAACTTTAGCTAGTTTACTTACTCTCCGATGCACTTATTGTAACTGAAAAACCCATACTTGGAGGTACAATAAAAAATGTATGTATGTCAATGGAGGCACTCTATACTTTAAAAAAAAACTTTGATTAAATTTATCCTCTAGATGCTTGTGGGTGTTAAACATGTCAAGAAAATGTAAAACTACTAATCTGTATTATGGGCTTTTTATCGATTGAATAATGACATCCGTTTTTACTCTTTCTCTATCACGTCTATTCCGTTTCTCTTTGATTTTCACTCGCAAAAACTAACTCACCATTCTACATGTCCTGTTTGCAAATTAGCTCGTAGAAAACTCAAAGTTGTTGTTTTCGATTACGAATCTGATATAAACTCAAAATCCAGCAGTCCCAGAAGCCAGTGGACAGACAGACACTGCCGAGGGAGATGAGGAGGAGGCAAGTAAGGAGGCGGAACCAGAGGTGGAGTTCACCGAGGACGAAGAGAACATCCGTGTTTATCTCACCGACGACGAGCCTCTACCGTATGATACTTTAGACAAGATTCTTCCTGCCTGGTGGAACGAGGAACCTTTCAGGTGAGAAATGGGGTCAAACCTTTCAATGGGCAGGTTGCCGTTTCTCAGTCCCCGCGGTAGATTAACTCGATGAGTTTGTCAAGCGAAGAGAGAAACGAATACTATGAAAACTGTTTGCTGAAAGCTCACCAAAGACAGAGAGCCTTTCTGCTGTATATAACGGATACAACATCGCATATTTGGGAAAGTGGGAAGTTTATTACCAGGCTTTCTCGTATAGTTGTTCTTAAAGAAGTGCGCAGTCTTGGCTACATATGACTTACATAAAAATCTAAGTGTTCACATGCCAGCTGTGTACAAACTTGTGGCTTAACTTGAAACAGTTAAAGCTGGCACCGTATAAACCTGATTGATAAATTTTCAATCTCGAATATTGCGATTCGCGCGTTCTGATTGGTTCATTCAATCTCGGTTATTAGCTCATATTCGG
>JAOBAT010032678.1:10170-31007 GCA_026413305.1 Hydrozoanthus tunicans | reverse complement strand
GTGGGGTAGGGGGTATGTGCCGCCACCCATCACCTCCCCCGACAAAATTGGGTTCCTTAAAAATACCATTGTTTTGATTTCTTCCCTTATATTGGATTTACAGAGATTTACTTGACTTCGACATTTTAATTAGATAAAAAAGAACAATTCGTGCTATTAATTTTGCTAAATTTGATACTCATAAAAGCTTTTTGCACTGCTCAAACTATTAAAACTACCAGATATATTTTTTTTCTATACTGCATGTTTAATTTCATGTACCATTTCTCCAAATCCAACCGCGTAAATGCCTTTAGCAATTTTTTCACTCCAATTAACACAAGGCACAAAAATAATACCCGTTTTGCTTTTCCGATAGTTAAAACAAGTTATGGAAGGTTCAATATTAGATTCTTTGGTCCAAAAGTTTGGAATGAAATTGAAGAGTCACTAAAATCTTTGAGTTTTCGTTGTTTCAAACGTGAACTCAAAGCTCAACTTCTCAGATGAGAAAATATATTTTACAGCCTAATCCATTTTCTCATTTTAGTGTACAAGCTTATTTATAGGTTGAGTGTAAGTTCTAGTTTGTTTAGTTAATATTTAGTTTATTTAGATTGTCAGTATTATTGTTTTACCTCCATGTATCTCTGATTTGTTATACATATTAATACTTTGTAAGTGGGCACCCGACTAGATTAGCTCTCAAAATTGTTTCGGGTGCCCAGTCACTATTTATAATCGTTTTATTCAATTAGCTAAGTTTTTGTTTTGTAAAAAGAACGGTGCAAATAGTAAAAATTGGTGTTGTTGATCATTTTGAGTATCATTTAATACCTGTGTTTTACTCAAGCCTTCTAAATTCGGTTTTAATGATTCCCGTTGCTATACCGTCCGTTACAGGAATATGGCAGTTGGAGTCTCATCAATGAGTGCGCGGATTGGAGGAATCTTCGCTCCCTATGTCGTGTTGCTGGTGAGAATTTACAACATCACGTAATCAGCCTTAAATCCCCCTGGCTCACCCAAATACCCCTCTCTCCCTCCCCCCAGTACCCCTATCATACCAATAGAGGGAGTACCATTCCCCCCTCTCTCCCCTGAGCACCCCTATCATACCAATAGAGAGAGAACCATCCTCCTCTCTCCCTTCCCCTGAGCACCCCTATCATACCAATAGAGGGAGTACAACTCCCTCTCTCCCTCCCCCTGAGCACCCGTATCAATCCAATAGAGGGAGTACTGCTCCCCTCTCGTTGAGCACCCTTTATAGAGGGAGCACAGCCCCCCTCTATCCCTCCCCTGAGCACCCCTAACATACCAATAGATGGAACACTGCCCCCTCTTCCCTCCCTTCCCTTGCATACCCCAATCATACAAAGAGAGGTTGTTCTGCCCCCCTCTCTCCCTCTCCCCAAGAACTTCTATCATACAAAAAGAGGTAGTATTGCCATCCCTCCTCCCTTCCCAAGCATCCCTTTCTTACCACTAGAGGGAGTACTGCTACCCTCTTTCCCTCTTAGGGACTCAGGGGCCCTAGCTTCTACCCCCCATTCCTGCCAAGAGCCATTTTGAAGGTAAGTGCTTGACAACATAGAGTAGAGCTAAAATTATAACCAAACATTCAAATCAACCCTTAATGCATTTCTGGGTACAGTAATGCTTCATATAATATGCAGCACTCTTCAGGGATATAGTTTTATTGAACTGGAATTTGAAAATATATACTGTAGTTAGTTCAAATTGCAAGAGTGTAGGATTAAATTTTCTTACCTGTTTGTAACTCTTAATATGGCTTCTCTTCTCTTCTTTTCAAATTTTAATAAATCAAAAGCTATTGATGTTGCAACCTGTTAGATGATGAATAAAAGCCAAAAAATAAGCCAAAAGACAGGAATGTGAAATGAAAAAGGAGAGAGGCAATGATGCAGTTTTGCATCATTTTTGGTGTGGTTTTTTGGAAGTTTTTTTTTAACTTACACTGCTGCAGTTTTGCAAGACTGAGCAGTTTGCGAGTTTTTATTAACTTTCGGCCATGGTTGTCGATGAAAATATATTTGCAGACCTGTTTATATAGTATCAGTGGTTTTGCTTCCGCTCTCAAACAAAATGTTCAAACATTTCTAGAGTTGAATATCATACACAAGAGCAAAAGCAATGCAACTTTTGACAAAATTGTCAAATATTTTTACTTTATCCATGTTATCTCTTCTTAACTTTGGGAGAATTTAGCATTTAATTCAAAGTCACATTGTTTTTACACTAGAATAAAATGACCTAAATATCTTTTGATCAAGTTCTCAACTCTCCCTACTATCATAAATTTTGGGAGAATTTAGCATTTCATACAGTTACTGAATTGACATATTGTTTTCAATTATTGAGAATAAAGCTGCAAATTCATGTTAGTGAAATTGAGAAGACCATAATAAGGTGCCTTTATAAAATCATTGTTATACAGTCATATGGTTTACCACAGGTGACTGTTCTCAGATACATTATAATGGATGAACAAAAGATCTTTTGTTGGCAGCTTAAACTCTTATAAACCAGGCATACTATATGATATAATTCTCCTACAAGTGTAGACACACTTGTGAACAGTGTACGCATCAGCTCTATCACACTATTTTACCGCCATGACCACAGCTCTCAAGTTAAATATAGGGTGTAGCTTTCAAAAGAGTGAGATAGTTTGCTGAGGGAGCACCAAAGAAGTGAACTTCATCTAGCTTTAAGGAGCGCTGGGGGCATGTTCTCCCAGAAAGATTTTACATTTTGCACTTATCAAATTGCTGGAAACACACTTGTCTAATTCATTACAAACAGGAATGAAACAGTGGAGTACCATCTAGAAGGGTGATGATGTGTGAGAATACAAAAGTGCGAGTTTACTTGTAAAATGCACGAGACTCACATTTCATGCATGAGTTTTGCATGAATGTCCCTCCAAATAAGACAGTCTGTAAGTCATATAACTATAATAATTATTTTCTCTGTGCTACTGTATTTCTTTTTAGAATTAACAGTCAGGCTGCACTTATGGTTGTTAAAGTGTGAATGGGTTAAAATGTTGGTGAAAATAAAGGTTAGGGGTAGCCTTTTAAGTATCGCAGAAGGTGTCTTTTTTCAGTTGCCCAATCACCAAAATAGTTTGAACATATAAAGACATGAACTTCTCTTTATTTTCTTAAATTGTTTGTCCTTTTGACCAACTCCTTTCTGCAATTTGGAGAATTTGGAGTATACTTTACTTCTGCTATACAGTATTAATATAAATGAAGATATATACGAAATTAAGAATTAACAGCGGTTGAGAGTAAACTTACCTGACCATGTAGCGATTGCAACGCTTTTAAGATGATCGATTTCATCTGGAAATCGGTAAGCACGATTTCTTCTCCATCTTTAAATTCACTTGAGGTTCAATGTTTGGACGAAACAAGTGAGACCTTTGATCACTAACAACACACCGAACACTTGAAGCCAGAAATCAGACACTAAATACTTACAGGCGAACCTTTAGGTAACAGTGTTTTCCCGTCCCTGATAGCACATGCTTCTCCATGCGTTTTTCATAAACGAAGGACGACTAAAATCACGGAGAAACATCAGTGAAAAACATAACGATAAAAAATACTGGTGCACCGACCATATGATTGCAACTCTCTCTGGGGAGCACAGGTAGCCCATGCTCTCATCACGCCAAGTGCAGCTGGGGCGCAAAGTTATTTGTTGTGTTCGGTCGTATTGTGTATTTTTTTTTGCCCTTTTATGTTGACCATTTTTTTAAATTGCCAAAAATGAACAAACTAGCCCTAATTCGAGACTGGTAAAGTACGCTCGATTCAGTGAAACTTTGACAAAACGTGACAGACAAGCACAGCTTTGACTGCTCGGAGGCCTGTGCTTCTTTCTGGACGTTATGTTTGGCTTATACAAAGTGTTTATCTAGTGGCGCACATGGTGATCTGAGTTGTTTACTGATCAGGTGTGCTGAATGAGTTCTGCATTTTATAGTCGGGAAAATCACGGTAAGTTTTTAATGCGTTTAGTATATACGATATGGCTAAATTGCAGAATACCCCTCAACTCCAAACTTTTTACCTGTAGCCACTGGCTACGGCTGTGCAGTTGTTATAATCAGATACATGTGAGATACATATTTCCACCGCGTAGCCACTTTATAAAACTGCTTCGTTCTACTTTAAGACAGAAAACCCAGACTCCAATTTCCACCGCGTAGCCACTTTATAAAACTGCTTCGTTCTACTTTAAGACAGAAAACCCAAAACTCCAAGTTCCACCGCGTAGCCGTAGCAATGGTCAACAAATTGGTCTTTTTTCGGTGCGGGGTATTCTGTAGTTGTTCCAGAATGTATTTGGATGCTCAAAAAATAACAATTTTAAGATCTTACGGGCATTTAGTAAATCTGAGGCCGTTCCCGACTTTCGGGCTTATAGCCATAGCTATATGCTGATATTCCTATTCAACAGTTGCTGTTTCGTTTATGTAGTCATTTCTGACCATATCTCGAAATTATTGGGCCCAACCGGTTCGGCAACCCATGAAAGGAACCCAAACAGTCTTTGTTTAGCAGAATGTAGATTAACCTTTTCTTTGCTTTTCATTATATTTAGAACACACACAACTCTCTCGAGAATGTGGTCACAATGGTTGCAAAAGGGCATATAATAAACCATTGTTTGCTATTTGAATTCAGATTTGGATATTATAGGACAGTTTATAAGAAAGCAACTCAACAATTAACAACCCACAATACAACAGCTCTTGAATCAGGCACAAGGCCCAAAGTTTTCAAATTGCAAAAAGTACCTTAGTTTATTTTGATGAAGTATTCACACAAATTTTTAGATTTCCCAAACACATTTCATGACTACTTGACTGTGTTAACTTTAGTGGTGTAAGAAGTGAGTGTTGCAAGAAAATGTATACAGTAAATGTACAACTTAAAGTCCCTATAAAGCTTATTTTTTCTAATTTCCAGATGGAAAGAAAAACCCTTTATGAATAGTAATTTTTAAAAATAAGGTTTTTTAGCTGTTCCTGTTACATTGTTTTTTTGGCTCGAATCATGCAGTGCTGATGTAGCAGGAGGCATACGACATAGCATGAGGCAGAGACAATCTTTTTTATCTCCAAACATTGGGTTCTTGCTACAATGGTCTTAAATTAAAATAGTAAAAGCGTTCTCTGGTTAAAAATCTTAGTAAAATACAAGCTTTCGGTTGTCAGACTACAACCTTTGATGAGTGGAAAACTTAACTACAGAGCTATGCATATAAAGGTTAAGAGGCGTAAGGTAAGAATGAATAATTACAAAGGAATTATAATATGGAATTTAAACCAAAAAGTGAAAACAATAACTTAAAATTATATCTAAAGTTAAGATAAAAGGTATCAACAGGTTAATCAGTTAAAGAGTCGTATATATTGTTTTGGCAGTGGCTTGGAGTTGTTGTCAGCATTTTTTGTTGCAGCCGTGTGCCAGGACTCAAGTATCTTTCTTTTAATAAAATTTCCCTTGTCAATGACTTTAGCTTGATTGAAGTTAATGTTGTGGTCGTTCTCCTAGGCATGTTGTGCGACATTTATTCATTCTTACCTTACACCTCTTAACCTTTATATGCATAGCTCTGTAGTTAAAGGTTGTAGTCAAAGGTTGTAGTCTGACAACTGAAAGCTTGTATTTTATTAAGATTTTTAACCAGAGAACGCTTTTACTATTTTAATTTAAAATTTTGTGCCTGGTTACGATTTTTAACTACAATAGTCTTGTTGTTATAACTTATCAATGAATAATTATTCCATTAAAATTGTTTGAAATATGAATTTTACTATCTTTTTTTCTTATCTTTTTTCTAATCTACACAACTCACTGCTGCTCTTCAGAGGTTACTAGTCCCCGGCCTGCTCGGTCAAAATTTACATTCAAATCTTTTTTTAAATTAAAAATCATACTTAGACATGAAACTTTTGTTTGGTTATTCAAATATTTTTGAGTTCATAGATGATAACAGTTTTAATCAAAAAAGTAAAAATTTAAGCTTTGTAGGGACTTTAAACTATTTATGGTGATTGGAATGTTCGAAGGCACATAAATGAATTACAAAGATAGTTTAAACTTTACAGAAATTGAGTGATGGCTTTTCAAATTTGATATGAACAGTGACATTTTAATCTTGAGCTGGAGTTGTGAGGAGGCATAACCTATGATTCTAAAGCTTTCTGCAGTACAGAGAGAGAGCAGAATTGCGGAAAAGTTCTTGAAAGCATGAGAGGCCATGTCTGTTGTCATGTGCTTGGGAAGGTGGATTGCAAAATGTTGACAGATCTCTCCAAAATAACAGGCTTTATAGCCTGCACTGGAAAATTTATACACAACTCATCAAGACAGCCAACTTAGGACAGGACCTTTCATGCTCAGCAATGATCTTATCTTAAACAAACTGAAAATCAATTTGAAATTAAAGTTATTGCAGTAATGCTTGTTAAGGTGCCAAATCCACTTCTGTGTTATCAAAACGAAAAAGCCATAGGTTTTCATTCAGACCTATAATTTCATAAGAATTGTAAATTTGTATGTTAATACTTACATTGTGCTGTAAATCTTAATGTTGAAAACTACTGAAATCAAAGTTTTCTCTAGATCTGCATCAAACACATCGCTTCTAGTTTTCAAGCACACCTGTGCAATTTAAGTGGATTTCAAAATTACTCTCTAAACATCTTCTACGTAAGAATGGAATTCAAATTTTCTTTTCTTTACAAGTCTAATGAAATGAATCAAGTGACGAGTGTTTCTGGTAGTCAACTCATAGTGAAGTTAGATTAGTTCTTGTTTTGAAGAAAAGTAGAAATTTTGTACGCCCATTCAAAATTATCCTTGTCACGGGCAAAAGGCAATGGTAACAATGGCTTGATTTGCAGAGCCAAAGAAATATCAAGGCAAACAAATGAGAAACTAAATATAAAACTAACAAAGCAACCAAATGAACTCCAAAATCCCCATTTTTTTTTAGAATCGAGTTCAAGTTCGAGTTGGAACCCAAGTTTGACTTTGAGTTAGTTGAGCTAGTCAGAGTCTGAATTAGAATTTGAGATATTTTTTTAAAAAGTTTAACACAACATTTTTATGTTCAAATAAGTCGCACTACTCCACCGAAACTTTTGGCTTTTGGATTTTAAAGAAGGCATTTCTATGGCTAATTGAGCAAGATTTTTATACATTTATATGATTATTTTAATTGCTGTTTGTAATTTATCAAAATCAATAATTATTGAGTTTTGGTTGTTATCAGTTCAGTTGCATTGTGATGTTGACATATCTGTGAAAATAGTATAGTACATACAATAATTATTAAGAATGGGTGATTATAACTGAAAATAGAAATAGATTGGAGCAACTGAGAATTGTTTTATCTCACTTTCTCAAGCTCAATTTGTCAGCAGTCGGCACAAAAAATATGAACCAACTCTAATAATATTTTCTTTTTTAATGCGATATCATTGCTCATGCAAGAAAATCGCAAGTTGTTTATTCTTACCAGATTGGGATTGTTTTTTTTTTAAATGAATAAAGTATAACAGAAAAAAAACGGATTTTTTCAAGATGAGTCCACTGCAGACTGGAGCCCTGGACCTTCTGCCTGTAAGCAGATGAATTAATCACTACTCTTGCTGCCTGGCATGACTGCTAAGCTCAGCAAGACAAGATTAACAGAGAACAAAGCTGAGACCTCAACTTGGCATTTTAAGGTTTAAAAAAGTTATAAGAGATAAATAACTCTCTGATGAAATTTTATTTAGCCACAAAAAAAAAGATTATTGCCAAGCAAGAATTGAACTTGGGACAGCAAAGCTTGCTTTGAAAAAGTACTTGGGTGTCTCACTGGCTGACAATGAAGCTGCAAATCAATGTACACGTAATACTTTAGAGACAGCAGTGATATACTATGTAAACAGTCACAATTGATGTACTAACCGGAAAATGAAGAATGAACAAGCTACTTGACAAACAGGTAGCCCAGCGATTGCCTTTACAATATTTTGTTTCTCAATAATCCACAATCCCAAATTACAGGATTTCTTTTGTTGCTAATTATGTTTTCCCATGTATTTGGTTTTCTTGAAATTGCTAGAAATTGGCTATTGTGGACATTTGTTTAGATATGTATTTCCGCTTTAGTTACTAAGTCACCGCAGGCACAATATCTCAGAACCAAGGGGTATGTAGGGGGGGGGGGGGGGTGGAAGAATGATTTCTTTGCAAATTGTTTTTCAGTCAAGCAACAATTAAAGCAAATTTTTTGCCCATTTTCATACATTTCTTTATAAGATTTCGGCATGTAAAATTTTTAAATGTGTGGGGTTACCCTGTAATTTTTTTTACAAATTATTTGTGCTCCCTCCCCACCCCCCCATGAGAATAACTGGTTTGACCCTAGTATATTTTTGAAAATGTAAAAAAGAGACATTTATGGATGATGCATGCAAAGCTTGAATAAGAATTTACATTACTAATGATTTTCTTAATGGTTACCTTTCAGGGCTCATTGAGAAACCATTTCAGACTGGATGAATGTTGTTTGCTCAGTCGAGATTGAAGAATACTTCAGTGCCTTTTGTATGGATACAGTGAATCCATTTGAAAATCAAATACAGGTCAGAAAGTGTTTGGGGTCTAGGTAGAGACTGTTGAATGCTGGAAAAGATACCTGAATTTTCTGTAAACGAGTGCCAGCAATGTGTTTGGTTTGAGAACTATCTTGTTTTTTCTTAACAATCGAAAGAATACCTACAGGTGCAAAACCTTACAAATTTGAACAATGCCACGAGTTAGTCAACTGGGCAATTTAACTTCACACAAAAAAACTCGTGTAAGAAAGAAACCATTCACAGAAGGACAATGTCACCAGTCGTTCAGAGAATCATGCAGATCAAAGAAAAACAAGATAAATCACATAGGAGAGAAACCTTTTGAGTGCAAACAATGTCACAAGTCATTCCATTTATCGACCAGTTTAAGGACACAGGAAAAAATTCACGCAGGGGAGAAACCTTTTAACTGTAGATATTGTCACAAAGCTTTCAGTCAACTCGGAAATTTGAATGTACACAAAAGAACTCACACAGGAGAGAAACCTTGTAAGTGTGAACATTGTCAGAAATCCTTCAGGAGCTTGGGGAACTTTAAGCAGCACGAAAGAATCCACACTGGGGAGAAATCTTTCAATTGTGAATATTGTCTCAAAGCATTCAATCAATCAAGCCATTTAACTATACACAAAAGAACTCTTACAGGAGAGAAACCATTTAAGTGTGAACGATGTAAGAAATCATTCTGTGATTCAAGCTCATTAAAATCACACAAAATAGTTCATACAGGAGAAAAACCTTATAAGTGTGAACAATGTCATAAGTCCTTTAACTGTACACAAAAGAACTCACACAGGAGAGAAACCTTTTAAGTGTGAACAATGTCATGAATCATTCGCACAACCAATCAATTTAACAACACACAAAAGAACTCATACAGGAGAGAAACCTTTTGAGTGCAAACAGTGTCATCAGTTCTTCAGCTCAGCAAGCATTTTAACTGTACACAATAGAACTCACACAGGAGAGAAACCTTTTAAATGTGAACAATGTCATAAATCTTTCGCACAATCAAGCCATTTAACAACACACAAAAGAACTCGCACAGACGAGAAACTATTTATTAAAGTGTGAACAGTGTCACAAATCATTCCATTTTTCGATCAGTTTAAGGGAACACCAAAGATCTCACACGGGGGAGAAACCTTTCAATTGTGAATTTTGTCACAAAGCATTCGCTCGATCAAACCGTTTAACTGTACATAAAAGAACTCATACAGGAGAGAGACCTTTTAATTGTAACTATTGTCCAAAATCATTCATCAGTTCAAGCAGTTTAACCCGTCACATAAAAACTCACTCAAAAGACAGACCTTTTAAGTGTGACAATTGTGACGAATCATTCAATCGCGCAAGCACTTTAAATACTCACAAAAGAACTCACACAGGAGAGAAAGTTTTCAAATGTGAACACTGTCACAAATTATTCAGTCGAAAAGGCCATTTAACTGTACACAAAAGAACTCATGCAGGGATATTGAAGAAACATTACCATGTGACAAACGTAAGAAAAGTTGCAAATCCTCTCCTTGTTTGACATCAGAGAATGACGTTGGCTTTGATTGTGATCATTGTTACGAGCGGTTTGAACGACTGAATAGTGATCTGAACAGGCATATTCAGGAATATTTGTCGCATTGAAAGGAAAAGATAGTAATTAATCTTTCTCATTAGGAAAAAGACGGGGGCTTAAATGCAGTTTTATTAGGTTGCTCATACAAGCAATACAGGTAGATCATACCATAGTTGATATAGCCGACTGGTTATGAAACCATTGTTGTAGGTCTTTGTTCGTCGTTTTCTTTTGTTTACCAGTGTTGAAGGTGCACAAAATACAAAAGGTTTTGAGATGCAAATCAACAAGTAGCCAGTCAAAACATTCTCACTAACACCTGCACTCTCACGGTTCGTTCAACCTACAACAAAGCCTCTTTTCACATTCTTTGTATTTCCCTTTTGAAGTTTGCCGGCTTTCATAACCAGTCGGCTATATTAACTATGACCATACTTTATAATTTACGTTGTTCGTATCACTCACTTATAATTTCTGTACGTTGCAGGGCTCGAAATTGCGACCAATACGGTCGCCAATGCGACTAACTTTTTCTCCTTGGCGACTAAATATTGACGTAAAGTTGCCACTTTGGCGACCTGAATTTTGCATGATTCAGATGTACAATAAAGCACTAACGTTTATATAAACCTCTTATCTCGTCTTGTTTTGCGTTGCCGTAAAAGAATGGGCCAAATCGCACAAGCAGAAAGTTTTTAGAGAAATAAGTTCGTCTGCTTCTGAAATCGTCACGCCACAGCTTCCAGAGGATGTCTTTGCTTGGCAAGATAGTTTTGTAGAAGTATGTATTTTTTTGTTTTCGTATTTTCGTATTTAAATTGTACGAGTGTGTCCCCACGCCATGCTGAACGATATCAAACATTTTCAAAAAGTGGAACCCGAACATTATTTTGATTATACAAACTGGCGACTTAGAATTTGCATCTGGCGACTAAATTTCTCCAGTTGGTCGCCAAAATGCGACCTAACGATTTTTTTAACTTCGAGCCCCGTTGTTGTAAGGCCGGCAGTAATTATTGTGTATAGAATACAGTTCTGATACTAATTTGTAATAGCTCTTCCAATTTTACTAAGTGAAAAAAAAAAAAAAATCAAGTTTAATTGTTTATAAGCACTAATGAATTATGTGTGACTTTTTTGTTTTGTTTTACCTTTGCGTTGTTTATACTTTACAAAAATGAAATAGAGATGCAAAAGAGTGGTGAATTCAGTTGATTATAAAGTTCCAGATTTTACAACTCCCTTTAAAAGTGTGTAGGGAAGAGCTCTCAACGGACGGATTTGAAAATGACCCTAAAAGGAATGCATAAATTAACAGAGAGGCTTATGGTGTGACCACAAGTTTGTCAAGCTTTAGAGAAACAATGTTTGCCCTATCATTGGATTGTTGCAGTTAATTAATGGTATTCTCAAATTATTACTCTTGTGTGAACTTTTGTGTTTTTCAAAACGAAAAATCTGACCCTAAAAGGTACGCAAGGGTCTCATTTTCGACCTAAAAGATCCGTCGAGCACCCGTACCTACTGCGAAACTCCGATCACCATTTGATTAACTTCCCAGTAGAACGAGGAGTCATTTGTATTCGTCAACGTTGTAGCTGCAGTTTAAAAACAGCGATCGCAATGATCTTTTAAGAGGTATTGAAAAAAGCCTTCATGGAGCAGAATTTTCACCTGGGGTTCTTCCGATCAACATTGAGCCAATGTTAGGCCTCCAAATTCAATCGAATTGATTATAGCTGCAAAAGTTACTTTATCTATGTTGTTCCACAAATTTCTTTAGACCATATTATTACATAGACGAATTAGGCAAGGATCAAGTTTTTTATTACTGTTATTTTCCCGTGTAGGGACAACCCTCGCCATTTCCAAAGCTGTGTTTATTCTTGAACGAATTTTAATTATTCAAAGAAATTTTTATTGGATAAGTTTTTCCCTATCATACGAGAAGTAAAACCCAATAGCTTTTGCCCCATTTTATAGACCCTATATGCAAACATGGCGGCAATTTGAATTCAGATATTCTTTTGTTTAGCGCAACCTTGTTCAAACAAAATCCTTAATTACTTGGACACCGTATCAAAAACCGAGTTTTTTTCGTGTCGCGCTGTTTTTAAGTTTCGGGCCGTTTAGGGTCGTTGCATGAGCGCGGGCGCTTGCCAGCGGTAAACGAAAGCAACATGTGACGTAGGTTTTGGGGAAGCGAGCGAGCGCTTGAACAGTTTTTGCTGTCATAAGCTTGCAAACACGTCAAAAGCGATAGTTAGAATTTAAGTTATGTAACTTATGGCGTCATTGCTTGATGAAGTGTGCGAATGGCTCATACGCAATCGTTTAGTGGTAGAGGTATTTTATCTAGATACTTTTGTAGTTGGACTGAGAGAGCGTTAAACTTATTACATTTACTGTTTACACTTTTAATACATTTAGTGTAAAATTATTACCTTTGCTGTTAACAAGTTTTATAACATTTAGTGTTAATCTTTACTACATTTAGTGTTAAGTTTTATTACATTTAGCGTCGGTATTACAGTTACTGTTATTACATATAGCGGTGATACAGCGTGTACGCGAGAATCAAAGTTGACTGGTTTTTCATTGAAATTACCAGGCCCTGCGGACACCTGAGCGCTAATTGAGGTTTTCCCAAATTTGGCTCGAAAGTTTGAAGCTTTTATTTTCTATGTTATTCTTAACAGCTTTGGCTTCTTGTGGCGCCATATCAACGCGCTATCCTGGGGGAGGGGACATCGGTGGAGAAAAAGAAAATAGGACATCTCAATTCCTTTCTGTCTCTTCTCTTTTTACATTTCCTAGTGTAAGTTCGTTAGCCTTCAGTCTTCTCTCGTGCAAAACACCACATGAAACCTCTGGCTAAGACATATATGAGCTGCTTTCTCAGAGGTATTGCCCATGGGATGTTGAGTCTATCAGAGAACGCTTCAGTGACTATTAAGGCAAAATCATACCCAACATAGCAACACAACTGTTCGTGGTGCTGTTCGGTTGAGTTCTTGAGCAAAGAAACTGTCTACGTTTCTTGTAAAACCTTCCAAAGTCGTCCTCTGGTAAAATAGTAAAATTGGTGCCGCTTTCGGCTACAAGACTGTAACTTAAAACAGTGGAAACTAAAAGCGAAAAATTATATAGATATGAAAAGGCAATGTGTGAAAAACAAATTAGGATATAAACTAAAGGAATTTGAGGCAGCTAATGGTTTTAAATTAGAAAATTATTGTAGGTAACGGTTTTGAAATTTTATTGGCGTTCGTTGTTGTTGTTGTTTACCAAGATTCCAAAGTCTTTCGAACCAATAGCCCCATTTGGTACTCGGATAAAAAAAAGTACGCTTACCTAAAAAAACTGGTTCGGCACGGATAAATTTTATCGTTTAAACGGCTTTTGCCTATCCGTGCCGAACTAAAGTTTCACCCGTGTTCAGACCGTGTCGAGAGGAAGTACGAGCACGGGTAAAATTTTGGTCCTCACTGGTTCTTATATAAAAAAAGCGTGTTTTGCCACAAAGTAACCACGGTTAGCTCCCGCTGTGATTGGCTCATTTTAAAAACTACGCACTGCGACTTGTAATTAACTTTGATTTTATTGAAATTTGCGTTCAATTTCGTAAGACTCGTGAAAACATTTGCTTATTAATTGGAGAATAATATGTCTTATTACGCATAAAAGATTAATAACTAAGTAATAGGTTTTGCCGACGTTTGACGCGTTTGCTTGCCTGAAGCTTTCGGTTTGATTAATTTAGTGATAGTAAACACTCCAAGGCCTCGATGCACACAACGTCCTAAGATTTACATGAACTCACAGCTAACTAATGACTGTCCACAAGAATCACCGCTGTCCATGGAAGCCATGACGTCGCAAAAAATTTCCGCTATGTGATTGTCTTATTTTTTTCTGCTCATTGATTGGCTTATGGTTCGAAAGTTGTCACCATACCCTGAATCCAGGACCACATTTCTGAGAAGATCGGGATGATTTGATTACCCCATGGTCTGGTGAATGCATCTTGCAACTTCTCGGCCACTTCGGACAAAATTTTCAGTCGTCGGGATTTGATTCGAATCTACAGCGCGACACAGACGATTTATAGATTTGAACCATTTGGCCGGGTTTTTGGTGCGGGTGTTTGCAGTTTTGTCTTCATAGTGTTTCAACTTTGCCTTCGTCTCCATTGTCATGACTCTTTGGCGGAGATGCTGATATTCACTCTACGTATCTCCTTTTACGAAAGCGCGTTGTCTTTCCTTGATCACAGATTTTAAAAGGGGGGTCATCAAGTGCCTCTCACTGGGGTGCATACGAATCTTTTTACTGGTATCGTTTTGTTAAGATTAGAGTTTAGAGTCTTGGCGAAAGCCATAACTATGCTGTCGACATCAGGGGCATTACAAAAATCGTCCCAGCTTTCTTGGTTTAGCTTTATAGTCAAATCTGCTAGATTTCCTGACTTCATTATTCTAATGTCCCTGGCAGTGGCTTCAAGTTTAACCTGCCATTTGGGCTGCACAAGTAGACATTGGCGCTCGGACCTCCCCAGTGGAGGAAAATGTTTAACAGGGCCAAACAACTCTGACATGTTGGTGAGAATCTGGTAAAACATGTTGCAGCCAGCCGGGTAGTGGCGTGTACTAAGTCACCGGCCAGCAATATACCGGCAGAAAGAATATCTTGAAGTAGCTTTTCTAAGCATTCAAACAGACAGTCAGTCATTTCCTTTTCTTCTGCAGCGCTTTTTCCAGGAGGGTATTCGCGTGGTAGTAATCTCAACCACAGCAGCATGCGCCTCTTTGCCTTTGTCTTCTTAACAAACGAAACGTTTCGATTTCAAATCATTTTTGACATACCGCTATTACTCCTCTAACGCCCTGCCTTCAGTCTCGATCTTTTCGGTAAGTGGTGTAGTTTTCGCCGATGGAAGTATTGAGTTAGGAATGTCGCTTGAGAGCCAAGATTCTGTGACGATTTACATGGTTACGTTGTTGTTTTCTATATAATTTCCTGTAGTTCA
This sequence comes from Hydrozoanthus tunicans, assembly GCA_026413305.1. Taxonomy (NCBI): domain Eukaryota; kingdom Metazoa; phylum Cnidaria; class Anthozoa; order Zoantharia; family Hydrozoanthidae; genus Hydrozoanthus; species Hydrozoanthus tunicans. Next base: position 15,746 of record JAOBAT010032678.1, on the reverse strand, counting down.
TCGATCTTGTTTTTAATACGCTTAACTGCAGAATAGGCTGCCACTACCAACGGTCATTTATTACTGCGCATTCCTCGTTCTATAAAAAAGTAGATCAGCAGAGCTTTCAACTCTCTCGCATTGAGCGTGAGACTCACGCATTTCGATGCAATCTCACGCTCTCACGCGCCACGAACATTTCTCACGCATGTGCATTCTTCTGGGGCCGGTTGTTCGAAAGCCGATTTACTTTACACCTGGATTAACTGTCATGGTAATTAACCCTGGATTAGACTAGTCCTCTTTTGAACAACTCGGCCCTGGTAGATAACTCTACTTTTGAGCTGTCAGAAGTACATAGGGGTACAAATATGCAACTTATTTCCAAGTTTCATTTTAGAAAACTGCCTTTCTGAGTGCCATAATAGGTTGCCTAAATTTGCACCTTAAAGGATATTGGTGCATTTCCAGCGATTTGAGAAGTGCAAATTTCAAAAATGTTCCGGGGGAGCATGCCCCCGGACCCCCCTAGAATTTCGTGGTCACTCCTGCAGGTATCTCACTCTTTGCATATTTGAAAAGTTATAAGCTCTGTAGATGCGCGTTATAATCAAATGGTAAAAGCATTTGTGACAAAAAGCGTGGTGAAATCTTAGGTTTCCATTCGGCCGTTGTTGGTGTTAGGATAGTTGGAGTTAGCCAATTCGCTGCTTAGAATTTGCATACCGTTGTGCTTGGAACGATCAACGAGTCAAAAACAGATTTCGCTGATTTTTTTGCAGGTAAATTAGCAAGAGAAATTTTGAAATAACGTAACTGGGACAATTCTGAACGAAGCCAGTCAAGTATTTTCAAGGAAAAGGTTGTAAACAAAGCGTACCAATACTTCAAGAAATCGTAAAAACTCGGCCTAAACGCGCTCACAAGCCTCCCCCCCCCCCCCCCATCCCCCATAAAAATGGCAAAAAACTCTTCCTCTCGTAGGCATCCCAAACATAGTCTCCCTGGGGTTAGGGGAAACGGGAATAGGGGGTGGGTCATATCCCCATTCCCCTCGCGGCTCGCTTCGCTCGCAAACTCGATCTTGCGGCTTCGCCGCTCGTTCCCCAACCATAGCCTGTTCGCAGGCTACATGCAAGAAGGTTTTTTTTACCTGTGTTTCAAAAATTGCCGTTTTGTTTGGCCGCGTAATATTTTTCGTGTTATTATGAAATCACCTGAAATTCGAGTTGTAAACATGGCCGCCATGGCGATTTCAAGGTCGTTCGCCTCAAGTCAGTTGTTTATATTTTTCGTAATAAGGAGTTTTAAAATAAAAGAAGTCGGTTTTAGTACTTAACAACGAATTGGTACGAATCATACGAGATTTTAATAGTCTGCGTTCTACTTAAAATTATGTGACATTAAATGTGACTGCCGCCAATTATAGTATTTTCAATATTTTCTTGGCAGGCAGTCACGCGAAAGCAGTGTATAATTTGGTGTCACTATAATCTATATACTCTTGTATTGTATCACGGCAGGGGAAAGAAAATATGTTCAAATTAAATTAGTTGTAGTAAACAGAGCTCTTTATTAGTGGTTCTTGATAAATATATTAAAGGGACTTTCAGCTGAAGACGCTGTTGAATTATTGAGTAATTGGGAAAAAGTCGACTGCCGGCCATTTAGTGTTTACAAATTCTAGGCCGGCAGCCGCATTTAACAATTAATGTCACACATTTTTATGTAGTAATCTCTTATGATTGTAAATGAAAGGACTCGTTACGCAATCGCTCACCATTTTCCTTCCGAAGATGGACAGTTAAGTTTATAAGAATATCCTTTATTTTGTGTTGAAGACCTAACGATCAGACTGTCAGCTATTTAGTGTTTTCAATTACTCGACCGGCAGTCACGAACGCAACTTGTATCTATGGTATACAGAGGAAAGAGAACGTGCTGAAATTGAATCATTTTGTAAGGAACTTTCGATTGAGTGTGCGTATTGGTTGTCGTCTCACTAGACAGTTTACTATTGTAAAATCGCTTTACATTCTTGATAAATATTAGGGACTTTCAATTGATGAACACTCGTTCATTTCTTGAATTATTGAAAAAAGAATTCACTGCCGGCAATTCACCTTGGCAGGCTTTTTAAATCAGTGTCAAACAATATTTTTAAGTCTCTTTTATTATAATTAACAATACTTCGACGTTTTTTTGGAATTCAAGTTCCGCCCAATTTCTATTCATAAGACAATTATTTGAACTCTCAAGGTATTTTACTACTGTAATCTAAATATTAGATAGCATGCTTGAGAACTCTGTCAAGTGGCTCGACTGAACCTGAGTCATCGTGTTTCCCCTGCAGTAAAAATAATTAAAATGAAAACAAGATTGAAGTGCTGTAATTAAAATAATTTATAACATATTTTGGAATTTTGTCTTGTTTTGTTAGAACATCAAAATTATTTTTTTTAGTTATCTTCGTGTTGAATTCTTCCACTGTTAATTGTATCACGAGTTTAATAACCCATTGTATGCATTTATTCTGTGGGCCGAAAGCGCCGATATATTTTTCTGAAGGACAACATTTTATATATGCCACTCATTGTTTGGTTGGCAGGCCTGGTACGGGTACGGAAGTCATAAGTCTCGAGGTCAGTGTGAGTGTCACATGCATCGCAAGCTCTGATCAGTACTGAGGGAGAAGATGATCTTTTACATAGTTTCTGCAGGTATTTCGAAGAATACACACTCTAGTTAAATAATCTGTGTTTTATAACAGTGATAAGTTGGAGTAAGCTGTTATCATTCTGTCTGCGTCGGCTGTAGATCCAATATTATTCTTGACGACTTCGGTTCTTTCCTTCTCATTTCTTATTTCGTTATAAGAGAGAAAAACTATGTTGTTTTAATGCGAACCTATTTCAAGTTTTCATTAGATATCAGAATTGCATCGCTTGCATTATGGTACCCATGTGTGTCGCTCTCTAAGCTGAATTTGGGTGCGCGTTATCAAAAAGTTCGCGATGTTTGCGTTTGTTATCTTTTCCCTTAGACTTGACCTTCTATTTAATGTATACTACGTCGGTTAAAGAGATTTTGGTTCTTGCATGTCCTTTCATTTTATGGTTTAGGTTTGTATTGATATAATAAGCTAGCTGGATTAGACTCAAGAGCAGGAATTAGAGAACTGACGTGATATACGTTTCCAAACTTGACCGAGCGTTAGTGTAAAAGAAAGTATTAATTAATTAAAATGAAGCATTTATTTAAAAAAAGTTTTCGTGATGATCAGACACATGTACTGTCCATTTCCTCAATTCAGATGCTAGTCGTACAAATTTGTTTGATGCGGCGAATACATTTTCCGTAATTCAATCCCTATATTTGGGTTTTTTGCTTTCGTGCATGTATACCATGAATAAAAATAATTAACTCTCTCTCAACAACTTCTAGGCATTTCCATTAACTAACGCAACGACCAATATTGTGTGTTATTTCATGCCCAATTTTGTACATTTGTGTATAGGATTTGAATCTGCTTAAACTAAAATGTAAGGTAAGTCAGCTAGACAAAATGTATTGTTAATATGTTATCTGAAAGCACTAAATGAAGCATGAAGCAAAATGATATCAAATCTACTAAATATATACATCAAGTCTATAGCTAAACAACTGTCAGTAAAGCTAACTAAATTTGAATGCAAAAAGTTATTCTTCCATTTTGTTCACAACCTAATTTCATAACAGCAAAATTGTTATAGATCTACCATGGGTATTCCTTTGTCTCGATATTTAACTCTGTTATAATATATGCATGTTGAAGCCAAATATTTCCACGTGATTATATGTTACTAATTGCTAAGTTATTTCAATCAACGAGATGCATAGCTCCTTTTTCTGTTTTATTGATACTCTCTAACTCAAGGTTAACAGGGTTTTACATTATAGAGCATGTTGCACAGTATGTACAGTGTTCTAGATTATTACAATCACAGTATTACTAAACCGTGTACTTGAATCATGCTTGATTCTTACTGCACTTTCTGTATATAGCCATATTCTTGTACAAATGTTGATAACCTGATAAGTCCCAGCCACAACAATAAATAGGCATGAGAAAAGGCAATGGGTAAACTCAAACTGCTTTACTTGTCTGCCATTTTGTACGCAAATGGCAGGTGTGGTTACAACACATAGTTGAGGCTTGGTTAGAACTCGTCAACAACAAGTAGAACAGAACTTTTATATTTGCATGATTACATTGATTAAGTAACTTTACAGATCTAGCTAGAATAATTGGATAATATTATTACTACTTAAATTAAACTTTTCATATACAAGGATGACTAGAACAGCCATTACTATAGTTAATTGGTTTTTCTAACCCTTTTCAGTCGTTTCTTAAATAATAGCCTATCCCTATAAAAACATCAACCTTTGAACAATAAGCACAAACCATTTAATGAGCACCAAATGTTTAATTAGTACCCAATCTTAAATAAGCGCCAACCCTTTTAGTACATACCTCCCCAATTTTAAGGGGTGCAAAAACAATATAAGTATTTTTTTTCTGTAGTTTTTGCCTGCCTTTCTCAAAATCAATGACCATAATAGTATTAATAATGATAATAATAGTAATAAAACACTTTATTAAAATCAGGGTAGCAAGATAACACTAGGCAATTTTCATCTAGGCCATATCTCCTAAAAAGTATAAAAAGTTATCTATCCATCAGGATGTTGAATAGTTTTTAAGTGAAAGAAAAAGAAAAGACATCTCAACCCTAATTTTCCCCCTAGCAACATATCCAACCCCAGCTCACTTGGTGAAAACCCCTCAAAACCCTACATATGAAATCAAAATAAAAAATAGTTTACTTAGTACTAAAATGCTATGTGGTATTTTATAGGATCAAACTTTTTACACCTTGGTATTTATAAGGTGTTTTTTCACATTTCCTGATGAGCTATCCTATTAATTTTACCCCAAATTACTCCCTGGGCACCCAACTTTTTATAAGCACATACCTTTCCACAATAACTCACAAGGCAACTTTAGAAATGCAACTATCTTTTAAAATTAAGCACTAACTTCCAAATGAGTACCCATCTTAACTAAGCACCCACCCTTGAATTAGCACCCATCTTTAAATAAGCACCCACCCTAAAATAACACCCACCCTTAGAAAAGCACCCACCCTTAAAAAAGCACCAACCCTTAAATAAACACCCGCCCTTACATAAGCACTCACCCTTAAAGAAGCACCCACCCTTAAATAAGCACCTGTCCTTAAATAAACACCCACCCTTATATAAGCACCTACCTTAAATAAGCACACGCCCTTAAATAAGCACTCACCCTTAAATAAGCACTCACCCGTAAATAAGCACTCACCCTTAAATAAGCACTCACCGTTAAATAAGCACTCACCCTTAAATAAGCACTCACCCTTAAATAAGCACTCACCCTTAAATAAGGACCCATCCTTAAATAAGCACTCACCCTTAAATAAGCACTCACCTTTAAAAAAGCACTCACCCTTAAATAAGCACTCACCCTTAAATAAGCACTCACCCTTAAATAAGCACTCACCCTTAAATAAGCA
>JAOBAT010032678.1:0-10070 GCA_026413305.1 Hydrozoanthus tunicans | reverse complement strand
TCACCCTTAAATAAGCACTCACCCTTAAATAAGCACTCACCCTTAAATAAGCACTCACCCTTAAATAAGCACTCACCCTTAAATAAGCACTCACCCTTAAATAAGCACTCACCCTTAAATAAGCACTCACCCTTAAATAAGTACTCACCCTTAAATAAGCACTCACCCTTAAATAAGCACTCACCTTTAAAAAAGCACATAAGCACATTAACACAAGCCCTTGGTTTAGCACCAATCTTTAAATAAGCACCCATCCACTTTTAATTAAGTACCCACCTAATATATCCTTGAATAAGCGCTTAACCTCAAATCAGTTTTTAGATAAGCACTAACCCCTATGTAAGCACCCACCCTTAAATGAGCACTAACCCTTGAAACTACCTACCTTGAACTATAACCACTTACCCTTTAACAATCATCCACTTTTTAATAGATAATTTTAAAAAGTAAATTGGACAGTTTTATAAATAGGTAAATTCGTTTGAATTCCATTCTGGGACCCTGCAAGGATAACCGTTAATACAGGCAGACTGCAGGCATTTTAGTAGCTCTAATAATAAATGCAGATTTAGAGTTCGGTTTGTCATGAAGAAGACTGCTGAAGGCAGACATGCATCATGTTCGTGTTAGAAAGGATTTTGAAAAAGAAGAAAAAGTGTCAGTTATTTCATTAAAGTAACGCTTTTGGATGTTGTGATACAGTATTAAAGTTTTTAAAGTTAACAAATTGTAAAAGTTGTGACGTTGTAGGGGGAACCAAAAGGGATAAATTGCAACACATCAGCTTTTTTTTAAAACATGTGCTTGTTTTTTTGTTATATTTTAACAATTGTGCAAAATTTCAGGATCATCGGTTGTGTAATTCAAGAAATAATTGTTGCTTTGTGATCTTTTCACTTATGAGTTCCCCCTATTACGTCACAACTTTTTTTATTTGCATATTTGAAAAACTTAATATCTCAGCAACCAAAATAGTCTCTTCAATGAAATAAGCGACATCTTTCTTCTTTATACAAAATCCTTTCTAACGAATAAAGTTCCATAAACATGAAGTATAGAATAGAAGTCTTGCTAGAGGATGTGTTTTACGAAATAGGGAAGATAGTGAAGATAAACTAAGGGCTAAAGAATTTTAAAGCATGTTGGACAAATGAGGTTTCTTTGTTTTGTTTCAAAATATTTTAGGTTTGGTATTGATGAACTCAGCAGCTTTTGCTGTTGATCTAAAAGCCACATTTAGCATGTCTGGAGTGCGAGGATCAGTGGTGTTCAGTCAGACAGCCACTGGAAACCCTACCACAATAACGGTGGAGCTTGATGGCATCAACGAAACCTTATCTTGGAGAGTCCATGAAATTCCAATGATATATGATGGCAATGCTGCAACCAGTTGCAATACAAATGCAGTTGGTAATACATACAATCCCCTCCAAAAGACGCAAGGTTGCTCTCAGTCGCAAAAGTCAAACTGTGCTATAGGTGATTTACAAGGTAAATTTGGCAGCCTGAATGCCTCTTCAAAAGGTTCGACATTTCAGGATAGTAATCTACCTCTCACTGGGTATCAGAGTGTAAATGGCCGCACCTTGGTTCTGAGTTATGGCTCTAAAGCAAAGGCTTGTGCCCTGATAATGCCCAGCCAAACAATGACGACAGCTATTGCAGTTATGAAGGGACCTATTGCTGGCAACGTGTATCTGAGACAGGAAGCCATGAATAAAGACACTTCTGTATATGCCAACTTGTTTTTTGTAAACAATTCAACTACAAATGTAACATATGGCTGGAGGATTGCAAAAGATAAAGTTGGTGATGACTTTTCGGTTTCAGGGAGGTGTGAAAAGGCCGGGAAGACATTCAATCCTAAAGGTGTTGAAAACAGCAAATGCACAAGTGCGACTCAAAACGAATGCGCGGTTGGAGATTTAACACAAAAACATGGCAGCATTACAGTTGGTTCAGCTTCTGCGCCAAATCAAAAAGTAGCATTTACAGATACTAACCTTCAACTCAATGAAGGTGCAATTGGTAGGTCACTTGTAATTTACACTGTAAGCAACCCAGACGAGGCTGTTGCGTGTGCAGATATCAAGGTGCTGAAGTCTCGCCAAGCAGTTGCAGTTTTTAAAGCGGAGTCGATATCTAATGAGAATGTCGAAGGTAATTTTACTTTCTCGCAAGCTTCTCCCTTTGACACCACCACAACAAAAATAAGCATAAAAGGTTTGGATGGAAAAGCACAGGGATACCATGTCCATGACTACATGAACCCAATATACAGGACAGTCGCTGGATCAGATGGTTGTAGTAATGATGTAGCAGGGGGCCACTGGAATCCCTTTGGTATCATTGCAGCACAGAGCCCACCAACTGGCACAGGTAACGTTACTATGTACAATGTTCTCTATTATAGCAGTTTTGCGTTCAGAGCGTCCCTATTATTGTTCTGAAGTTAGTTTTCTTTAGGTTGTTTAGATTTTTTCTTCACTGCAACCTAAAAGGTTTTACAACCCGATTACAGGACTCCGAGAGATTATGGTCCTATCACAGAAGATGCGAAGGTCTATTCGTTTGCAGGTGTTAGAGCAAAGGCAGCACCTTGTACTCCGTTATTTTAAGACCATGAGTGAAGGTCCGGCTCGTAATCGAATTCTAGACTTATTCACTCTCGACTAAAAGTTGATAGTAGTCTTGTCAGCATGTTTTTACAATTTACCTCTTTTGAGGTAATCACTTTTCCCTTTTGAATCGTTTTCATTTTTCAGCCAATTGCCATTTTGTTAATTGTCAAGCAGTTGCCGTTATCTATTTCTTGTCGCAATTGCCATTCATGTTTCCAGTTAAAAATACACTATCCCTTACCTGTGGTAATTAATACTGTTCCTTCGCTGATACAATTACCATTCTCCTTTCATTGACACTTTCTGTTACCAATTGGAAGTACCATTGTTCTTTTCCTGATATCACAACCTCTCCATCACCAATTTTTTCTTTCGTATTAGTAGAAATCGTAAAATCGCTTTTGCATTTTTATTTTGCATAGAACCACCTCTTATTTATTACTCTAAAACGAACACTGCTGTGTTTTGCCGTCGCCACTGCCATTGTCATTACCAACACCGGTTCTCTTTCACTGTGCATGACTGGTAATGGTAACTTTATTGGCACTCCCCGAAAGGGGCTTTTCAGTGACAACTACAATATCAAATACAAACACAAATACTAATATTAAATAAAACTATCTAAAAGATGTACACTAGTATTAACTAAAACTATCTCAAATATTAAAAATAAAATTTCATATATATTTAAGGAGCCAATTCCGGAGCAGTTCACACGACCACAGCAGCGCGGGTTCTACGGCAGAAAATACCGCTGCTATGACTATATGAACCGCCCCAAGAATTGGCTCCCCAGCCTGCGCTTAAAATTGGCAACCAATTGAATACATTTAAAAGAATCATCTAAATTGTTCCAAAGACTTAAAGCTCTATAATAAAAAGTTTTTTTGACCCGAAGTAGATTTAAAAAGCGGAATGTTTAAAAGTTGTGATCCACTTGTTTTCCTGCCGGATATTTTCTCCCTTTTCACAAACTGCGCGGACAAATAATCGGGAGCACGGCCAGTCATACATTTGAACGATAATATAGCGTCACGATAATATAGCTGAGTTCTAACTGGTAGCCGACACAGTTCCTTTAAGACTGGGGCGATGTGATCGTATTTTCGTGTGGCAGTTACTATGCGTGCTGCAAAATTTTGGACACCTTGGAGTTTGCAGATGTTTCGGTGAGATGTATTAGACCAAACGGAAGAACAGTAAAGTAACTTACTAAATTATACAAGGGCATTAATAATAGTTATTAATAGATCCTTACTAAAAATATGCTTAATGCGATTAATCTGCGATAAGATTGACATACAGGAAGTTATTGTGATTTCCCAAATTGTTGTCTTTCAATACCTCATTAAGACGTATATCCTTAATCCTCCAAACCTTGTTTCTAGTGATAGGGTTGTAGATGCTTAATGACTTTATAGTTCAGCTTGAAATACAAGATAGGAAATTAATATGGTGTGGTTAACCTTTCAAATAAAATGGAAATCGAAAGTTATGGACTTAGGGACGTACTAGTTGATCTCAGGGGGGGGGGATTTTTTTCAGTCCGAGCTTCAGAAAATCAACTGTTTTACCCATTTCCATACATTGTCTTTATAAGATTTTGGCATGTAATTTTTTTCTGTCTGGGGTGGCCCTACAAATTTTTTACAAGTTTTTCAACTTCCTCCCCTACCAGATCAATTGGTCCGTTCCGTAACTTTAGTTTTAAGCAGTCAAAGACTGGTTATTAGGATCTTTTAAGAAACGATTATACCCAAGAATCAACGAATTTTCGTTCTTTTGTATGAATGCAGGTACTGATGATCAGTATGAAATTGGTGATCTGAGCAACAAGTATGGCTCCTTCAAAGGGAAGAATTCCTATGATGGGACTCACCAAGATTTCAACTTACCTCTGTTTGGTAAAAACAGTATCATTCTTCGATCCGTTGTAATTCACAACCCGTTACCTGGAAACAAAAGATGGGTTTGTGCAAACATTATGCCAGCAGGAATCAACCAGGACCCTTCTGTATATTTGTTGAAAGCAAAAGCAGAATTTAATGGCCCGATTTTGTCTGGAACTGTGTTTTTTGTGAGTACCAATTAACAGTGTAATTTACTGTGAAAATTCTAACGACGCGAGTCTTTTATTAGGTAGAACTAAGTTGTGTCAATTACAATTGTGTTTCAGATGCAGACAATGACGATTTACGAGGAAGAATTAGCGTCTGACACGTGGATAATGCTGAATGTAGCTCATACAAGCGATCCTGGCAAGAAGGTTACTGTATAACTTATGTTTTGCTTGTGTAACACTGTGTTTCCAATGTCTGTCGTGGCAATTCTCACCGGGATCGGAGGGGATAGAAGGATGTATAGGAGCTTTATAACAATCCCTGAAGCAAAATACTGACCGGGATTGGGAAAGGTTGCAATGGAGGCTGTTTTAACGTAGTACTTAACTCTTTAAGCCCTGAAAACGTCAAACGATGTGTTGCTAAATTCTCCAAAACAGAACCCATGCTTTTCATAAAACTAGATTGGGAGAAATTTGTTTTTCATCTACAGTAGTTTCTTGTTAGATTCTTTTTCGTTTTCTCATTAACTTTGAATACCCACTTTGTATGAGTTATATAAGAAGAAGGTCGATATTAATTACCATTTGATAACAGAAGCGCAAGTATCAACGTACTGTTCGACATATCCAGCGAACAGTTTGCGAGACGTTTGTCAAGCGGGAATGGACAAGAACTCAACCAGTGACCCGGCTCCCCATGTGAGTCTCTGTAGCTCAGTGGGTAGAGCATTTGAATCAATAATTTCTTCCTTAACTACATATCAAAGATTCAGACTACCATTTGATAATAGAAACAAGTATCGACGTGCTGATATATCGAACGAGCAGTTTGCAAGACGTATGACAAGAACTCGGCTCCCCATGTGAGTCTGTAGCTCAGTGGGTAGAGCATCTGACCGGTAATCACAGGGTTATGGGTTCGGTTCCCGTCAGTGAGTCAGAATTTTTTCTGAGCTTTCAACTTGTGAATCAATAATTTCTTCTTCAACTATATATCCAAGGTTCAGACTACCACTTGATAGTAGATATTGATAAATTGACCAGGGATGAATGTGTCAAAACTATTTAAAAAATTGTTACCTTTACGCTTTTGTTCTTTTTACTTTAAATTTGCTTCTTTCTTTTGACTGGTGCAGGATCATGCACAAGATGTCTGTACATCGATCCTTAGTAATTGGGATTGTTTTTTTGTTTTGGTTTTTACTTTGCTGTTGTTGTCTAGACCCCCAAACACAACTGGCATGTTCATATCGACCCTGTTGGAAATGACGCAGCAGTGGAAACAGGGAGATGTCAAAGTGTTCTCGGACATTTCAACCCTTTCAATGTTTACGTGCAGGTAGGCACTTGTCATACACAACTATCTTTCGTTTTCTTTGTTGTCAGGGAGGATGTTTTCGAGTAATGCGCATAGAATTCGTCTTTGTAGTTAGGAAAGGCAAAGGTTGACGTTCATCTTGAATGAAGTCACTGCTTTTATCTGCTGTCATAAACTGTAAAAACAAAGCCACTGTCAATAAACTAGTATTGCTACTGTTGGCGAAGTGGCTGAATGATTCAGGTAATCGATTCGGGTAGTAGTAGGGTCGCGACTTCGAGCCTCGCTCAGTCCACTTGTCGTGTCCTTAAGGAAGACACTTTACTCGACTTATTTCAGTCCACTCAGCTGTGTAAGTGAGCACCATCTTCTGATGGGGGCTAACCCGCAATGGATTAGTGGCCTCTCTAGAGGGAGTTAAAACTCACATCCGTTCAACACTAGGGAAACTGGGAATAAGAGCTGGCCACTTTGTTTGAGAAAAGATTTAGCTTAAAAAGTCAAGACAGGTTCGTGAAAACCATTACATATACTTTTGTTTACACTTTTTTCAAGCCAAGGCATCCCTATGGGATCCAGAAACACATTGCTGTTTGCTCACCTCTAATTCTTAAAAAGACATACTTTTGCCAGGAAATGTATGAATGCGTTTTGCGTTATTGGAATTTCTGAAAGTATCTTACAAACCAAATCCTTTCTCGAGCTTTGACTCCCCCTGGACAGGATACTAATCTATCGCAGGTTAGCTCCCAGCAGAACTGGTACTCAGTTACACAGCTGAGTCGTTTGGAACAAGTCAGATAAAGTGTCTTGCTCAAGGACACAACATAGTGGTCTGACAGGGGCTCGAAATTGCAACCCTAGGATCACGTACGGTCGTTACGTTAACCACTTGGTCACTAGCCGGCCAGAAAGTGTCGACTACGTTAGTACAAGTTTTATGTTCGAACGAAGTACATTATTTGGACCCATTATTTTAGGGTAATTACAAGTCAACATGTGTTCCTGATAAAATGTTGCGGTGCGAACTGGGAGACCTTTCAGCCAAACACCAACAGTACACTATTGGGTCAAAGCAACGTTTTTATACAGACATTGACGCCCCGCTGTTTGGAACAAACTCAAGTACGTCTTGTCTTGTGTCTTAACTTTAGAAATGTTCTTGCATGCAACTTGGCTTGGGTGTGAAAAGCTGGTTAACTTTAACTCCGGGTTTAGCAAAAATACAAGCAGTAAGTCTTTTTGTAAGGAGAGCTTTTCGGTTCTTACAAAACACTGTCTAGATTTTACACGGAAAAAAAAGCTTGTCAGTTCCAAAATTACAGCTCAATTTTGTCTCTGTAAGGTGGGAAACAAGAACGAAGGTGAGAATTTTAAGCCTGGGTTACTGCTACTCGGCCTTTGAACAACTGGAATGCCTGGTGCTTAAGCGCGCTTTCACGGCAATGTAGTCCTTAAGTCAAAAGATTCATTCATTTGGCGAATATCTATACTGTTGTTATTGCGTTCGACTTAAGTCGAACGCAATTCTAAGCTCACTGAGTCGGTTTGCCTGTGGTCATTTCTGCGGTTACCAAGCAAGCAAGCAAGCAAGATTTGGTCGTCATCTTTGTTCATGACATTAATTTTTGTTCCAAATCGGCGCTATTTTGAATTAAAAACTAACTATGACATTATGCGCGCGCATTTCCAGTATTGGCTCGTGGTTGTTTCGATCGTGGAGTTGTTTGGGCAGATTGGAATAAGTTGCCTCGTGGTTTTCTTCAAGCGGAAGTGAACATTTTGAACGCACTTGATTAATCTCTGCTTAATCAAAGTTATAATGGTATTATTGATGCTCTAAGTTTTCGTCTTTGGACAAACCTCAACTGGGAGTGTTTGCACGCCTTTATAACCTCAAAGTTTGGCTATTGTAATCTTGTTACATCATGGTGCTACTAAATATCTGATATCATTCAAAGACTCCAACATGCCAAAATACTGCTTCTCGATAACTTGCTTCTTCATCCAAATTCGAACATCTCACTCCTATCCTGATACACCTTCACTGGCTCCCTGTTTGTCAACAAGCCCTTCACATCTTCATTAAAATCTCCTTCTCGTTCTCCGCTCCTCTGCTCTTTATCTCGCTCATTCAAAACATTAAGAGGCTGTCCGCGTAAGAATCGACCACTCGATTTTGGTCGAAATTTAGATTCGGCTGAAAACTTCTGGATGAAACAAGGTCTAAGTGGGATTAAAGAAAATAGGTTTCTTTCGTTTCGATTCCGAAAAATTTTTAAGATATAGAGAGTTCACCCAACGCACTCGAAACCCTACAAATCCGCTTGAAATCGCTACGGAAATTCACCGTTTTGGAACGAGCTTTTTTCAAAGGGGAAATTATCTGTGGCGCTCTACTTTTAGTTTCAGTACTTGCACCATAATACTTTCAGAAAACAGCAAAATAATTGCTATGTACAAAATAAAATTAACTAATAAAGAGAACTATGTTCTCGAGTTTGACCGGAGAAGTTGTCAAGTGGTCATTAAAAAACGAAAAATTCTAAGAATTCTGGCATTTTCATGAACTTATTTAATCTTGTTTTAAAAGAAACAAGGTTGGTCGACAAAATTATAAAAATATTTTTGTGGGCAAGTAAAGAGAAAAAAAGACAAAATCTTTCGAACCTCGGCATTTTGGGACTCAATTAAATAGCATATTTACAAAGCTAGGCAAATGAAACACTTATTGTGCCTCTGTATTCAACCGTTTTGGTCAATCATAGAGTCTCAGCATTATAGCATACACGGTAATTTTAAATCAACTGCCATTTAATACCGAAAATAGCTTTCAAAAGTTGGAAGAACGAGTACCTTTCAGGCTGATCAGCTGGTCCCGTCTGGCAGTGCAGCCGTTTTGCACACGACTGCTCGGGATCGACTTCAGATCTTTCTCTGACTCCAAGCTAATAAAAGCGTTCGTAGGCTATTGAAAAGTGTAAACAAATTACGTCTGCTGTGGCTTTGACATAGGATTCCTTTCTCAAGCTGGAAAAGACAGTTGTAATTGCTATTTCGGCAATACGCGCCATTTTGTTTACTTGGCGAAATACCGCTGACCCATAGTTTTCCTCGCAAAGATATCGTGTCTTTCAATGAATCTATTGAATTTTAGGTCAGTTCAGGACGTATGTATTAAATAGTGTAAGCGCACTTGACTTATCGAAGTAATTGTATTCTATTAGTACTATGTCTTCATTTAGCTTCTTAGTTGCTACTTCATGTTGGTTTCCAAACCACGAATACAGAACTAAAGCAAAAAAAGAAAATATTCGGCCCCCTCAGACCCTCACTGTACGAATTCGGAAAGACTCTGATAATAAACAGGGGTATTTTAATGGTTATATTTTTCTTATTAATTTCTTTTATTCTTTTGTTTGCTTCCTATGTAAACTACCCTGCATAGTAGTAGTTCTCTTTCTTGCGCGATCTTTTTCTCCTAACTGCCCATTCGGACAAAGCTGGAGAGAAATAAAGCGGACAGGCCCAGCCACAATTTGGCAATAAATTCCTCAAAAAAATTGCCATTTCTTCCGAAAGGTTGACTTGACGAAAAGTCACTGAATTTTCAAAAAGTTGCCGAAATTTTATTTTAGATCTTTTGATTGTTTGGTTTTCAGTTGTTTCTCAGCAAAATTTTGTTTGAATGGTATTTGTTTAATTTGAACGTAAAAATCACAGTTTTTTCGTACTTTACTCAATGGGTTTAAAAACTCATCTTTTAAGGTTTTTCTTTTAAATTAAAATTTCCCAGCCTATCAACTTTAGTAAGGTACTTGTTATATAGTCATGAACTCGTTACATTGCAACAGACTTAATACCGGATAACCCATAGCCAAAATTTTTAGCGGGAGTGTTTGGTCGAAGATGCGAGGATCGAAGTAGTGCCCAAGGCGAGAGTCTCAGGGAGTCCGAAGGCTAACCACAGGTAGCAAACGCTCCCGTCACGGTATTTGAACTCCAACCGTAAATTGTAAGCAAATGTATGGGAAACTTGAGTATTGTATATGATTGCTCCTAAAATGTA
>JAOBAT010032567.1:7699-31013 GCA_026413305.1 Hydrozoanthus tunicans | reverse complement strand
GGAGTTCGCGGCCGTCCATTTCACTAGCATAGTTTCAGCTAAAAGGGCATCTAGGTGTTAACGTAATCACTCATTACACTTTGCAACTTATTGACACCGGAAGTGTACTCTTCTGTGTAATTTTTTTTATTGAACTGTAGATTGTTTTTAAGTCATTACAAATGTTAATGATGTTTAAGTATAGGGAGCCAAGCTTTAGTTTGAAAAGCCATTATTATAGTTATCGTTATTGTATTGTTCTTGCCTTTTTAAACATTATAATTAATGTTATTATTATTACTACTAATTATGATAAATATCATTATTATTTTTTCGCTATCATTTTCAGGATAGAAATATTCTTTTTTTGTTGTCACAAAATATTTGACCGTTTATTTATTTTCATTGATGTTATTTATCGTTGTGGTTTGATTTGCTACCGAACCCAGCGAGGCAGCACACTGATCTCTGTTTTGTTAACATCTCTTGGCCACAAATTTGTTTTCGAATTTCATGGACGGATTCTATTCAATTTGTCTCCTATCCGAGCAAAGGCTTGGTAACGAGAGCGCCTGCAATGTAAGCCGCGCTATGTATCATGGTAGATCGGCGCGCGTCTTGTCACGAGCGCTAGCCTTCCACGAGGTCGCTTTTGCTTTTACCATCGTTTGTTGACCTCAGACGTCTGTATAGAAAAAAAAAACAAAAACAAGCCATACTTTTGTTGTAACAAAAGAAAAGGTACAGCTCAAAAGGCATTCGGCAGCACTTTACTAATTTTACAGTTATTACTAAATTGTATGACTAAAATAAAACCTGAATGAAAAGTGATGGTGGGTGACACAATTTTTCTAGTAGTCAGGCTCATGTATTTTTTTACTACGTTTCAGGTAGTCTCGGGAACTTCACATTTGTGATGGACCTATATAAGAGCAGTAAGTACCAAACTCCCATCAGTGATTATCCGTTGGAGGTGAACCTTAACCAAAGGCTGCACGTGAGAACCAAGATCATTGCAAGGGATAAAAAGCTTGTCTTATTTCTAAGGGAGTGTATAGCAACGCCCTCAGAGACGCTTGATGATGACACATCATACAAATTTATTGAAAACGGGTAAGGTAACCCGTATTATAACAACAATACAATAGGCCTTATGCATTTTTACATCAAGCACCCCCCAAGCCTCGCTTTTGAATCACGAAAGTGTCAATATTTTCATGAATCAAATCCAAAATTGTCCACAAATGAAAAGAATTCCTTCGTGAACACGGTTTGCACGTGCAAAATGCTCACACCTACTTCATGCATAAGGCCTCTTTTTTACCAATACTAACACAGCGTTGTAACAATATCGATACAATGTTATAACAGTGTTAATACAAAATATTAATATCAAAACGATATTAACACAATGTTATACAGTATTAACAAATGTTAAAAAATTTAATAACAATTTTAAATAAATGTTATGGCAATATCAACACAACATCCAAACAATATTATCGGAATGTCAAAACAATTTTAATAGAGAATTATAGCAATTACAAGTAAATGTGCTCATTTTATCTTTCTATCTGTCTGTCTATCCATCTATCTGACTAGACTGCCACAACAAAATAATCAATAGTGCATTTTTTATTCCACAGATGTTCCCGAGATCGTACTCTGAGGTACAGTTATATCGTGTCGTCAACACAAGATTTCAGTATTGCTTCATTTCGATTTGTTAAGTTTTCCTCTCATGTGTACCTCCACTGTCAACTAGAGGCTTGTCGGCGAACTGACATCAAATCCAGCTGTGTGAAAGGATGTGTGGAAAAGGCCAGACCACGTAGATATGCCTCCCCTAAAAATGGGAAAGGCCCTGCGTCGTACCTGACACTTGGTCCAGTTACACTTTCCAAATTGCAAGGTGATCACATTATAAAACCTATTGACAATAGCCATTGTAAAGTCGTAATGTTGTTTTCTAACAAGCTTTATATCGCGTTGTTTGGGCAACCCACTTTTAATCAGTTTTTTAATTAACATACTTATACAAGGAACATCTTAGAGCATGTAAGATCTCGTTTAAAGATGTGCGTGTATATTTAACAATCAGAATACGAGCTTGCAATTTCTATCGACGGAACCACTAAAAAGTTGATTTCACAGACGCTATCTATCACCTGACAGATAGCGATTAGGGAATCAATCAGATTGTAGTATTTGTGATAGATAGTGACTTGATTTATTCTTGTAAAGAATAGACCACAGTACCGGGTCGAACCCTGCGTTTATCTATTAGTGCATGGGTTTCCTTAAGTACCCCACTAGAAATTAAAAGAGACAAGACCAACTTCTTAACATTCCTTTTCACGGACCGTGTTGCAAATCTTGGCAACGCTAAGGATCGAGCCTGGAGACTCGCACTTTGCAATCAGAATTCTTACCATCCTCCATTGTAAAACATTATTGGTCTTAAACGAAACTTTTAATAAGTTTGCGTCCATATCAGCAGCTCAAATTTGATAATCCTGGCAGAGACTCAACACCAAACAACCTATTTTGTCATTTCCCGGTTTGAAATTCTTGCGCGTCGCCATTTTGAAATGTGACGTCTCGGTTGCAGGACCAGTCCCTTTCTCGTTCATAGCTACTCTACTCACTGAGAATAAAGGCTGGTACCGCAACCAAAGCACGACATATTTGAAAATAGCGGGACATGAGAAATTCGATCCGAGGAAATGATCAAACTAAGCTGCTTAGCGTTAGATTTATATATAGGATTATCAAATTTGAGCAGCTGATCATGAAAAAAGTTTGTATGAAACCAAAATTGTTGTCCAGTGGAGGATTTCTTTAAATATGAGTATGTATTATAATTACACTTTAGCTATTTTGCTTTTGTTTTTCTATTAAGTGAATCCTTTATCGCTTTTCCTCTTTTGCTCCAGGTCTCAATTCTAGTTCCAGCGTGGTGGCCATTGGCTTTGAAGCTCTAGTTGGGATCCTTGTGCTGATTGCGTTATCTCTACTTAGTGCAATTGCTTATGTTTTGATGAGCAAGAAGCGATCATGCAGTGCCGCAGAAAGTGAGAACTTGATAGATACCTATGAATTAAGACCCATCAATAGACACAATACTCCAGAAGAGATCACTAGTTTGACTTCTACCTAGTATCTGGTGAATGCAGTTTAGTACAATAATTATGTCATTTCTTAGTTTAAAGGGAAACTGAACCCTAAAAAAAATCTTTAACTGAGTGTGAAAACGATATTAAAAATAAAAAATTCCTCGTATCGCGCTAACTTTCCGAGAAATTCGAGTTTAAAACACGTTACTTACCGCATTGTACCGGCGGCTCAAAATAGGGTTTAAGCGGATAGAGAAACGGGCTATGACGAAAGATATGGGTAAGAATTGGCTCGGACTGAAAAAAAAATCATCTTTTGAGTGAGATATCGCACACAACGTAAGTTGTAACTTTCACTCTTGACTGTGTAAGCAAGCTTATAACAATAACTGTACACGGTCTTGCTCGCTCCCCACAACCTGCGTTAACGTTAGCTTCGTTTACCGCTGACAAATCGACAGGCGCCCACGCTCAATGACCCCAAAAGACCCGAAACTTCATACACAAACTAGAGTTTCTCGAAAAACCAGCTAACACAAGAAAAAAAAATTGAATATAATTTCAACACCTTAAGAATTTGATTTAAAAAAATTTTGATTTTAGAGTTCAGTTCCCCTTAACGCTTCTATACATTTTGGATCAATGTACGCTTTACTGCACTTTCGTTGTACTATAGACTTGCAATATAAGCAAACTTTAAAAGAGAAATACAAATTATGTGGAAGAAATGATATTTTGTTATGCCTTGCATTAACCTTGAACCTGAACAGTGTTTTGATGAAATTCTCAATTAATTGGGAAGTCTGTGGCGTGTCGGCAAATGACAGGATCCATGTTTCGTTTTCAAAAGCAAAGAAGAGCTGGCCTTCGTGCAATAAAAGAGAAAATATCTACGGGGAGCGGGCACTACGAATGTTCTGATGTCAGCGGCAGCAGAAACGTAGCGAGCAACTTAAGGTGTTATACTTCTTGAAAGTAAATAAGAACTTGCAAGACAACTTAGCACGGACTAACTCAACTTGCTCGTATGATTATAAATGCCCGACTGTGCAAAAACAATGGCCCGAAAATTTACGGTAAAGGAATGGTAACAGTAAAGGAACGACAACGGTAAAGGAGTGGTAATAGTGTTAAAATAAATGGTATCGTTGAGAAATGGTGATGGTAAAGGAATGGCAACATTAAAGGAATGGAGACGGTAAAGGAATGTTAATGATAAAAAAAAATGGTTTTGTTAAAGGAGTTACAACAAAACAAAATTCGAATTTCTTTATATGTGAAAAGTAAAGAATTGTTTTCAAATACTTCACAAAAGCCCTATGCACCTAATCTTCTAGGAGGCAAAGAATGGTAATGTGACGGTGGCGAAATGATAACGGTGATAGTGATAGCGATACGCAAAATGAGTTAGACGATTTTTCTGGAATTAGCTTTGGTGTAGCATATCTCTTTTGCACTGACCGTGAATGCTAAAAATGAAAAAAAAAACACTGAAATACGCTTCAATGTTGTCATGCTTTAGCATAGAACAATGAGTAGCAAGAAAATGGAATCGAAAACTCTTAGTGTCTTAATTGCTTTGCTTATAAAATGTTTAAAAAATGAAAAGCTAAAATTTTTATAGAAATTAAGGTTTTTTCTAAAACGTTTTCGACACGGTGGTCATCATCAGTAATGCCTGAAACTTGCATACGCTTGCTAGTTAAGCCTACTACGTAATTCCCGAGGGGAAAAGTTTTGCGGTGAAATAATGTACTTGTCTGTTTTAGACGAACCAACCCTAAACAGACAAGTACATTCTTTCACCGCAAAATCAAACTTTTCCCCTCGGGAATTAAGTAGTAGGCTTGACTAGCAAGCGTACGCAAATTTCAGGCATTACTGATGATGACCACCGTGTCGAAAACGTTTTAGAAAAAACCTTTTTATAAACATTTTAGCCTTTCATTTAAAAAAAAAAACTCTTAGTGTTTTTCCGAATTCCATAATGGATACAAATCTAAAAATCCCAAAAGCCTTGCTCCAGCCAAATTTTGATCTTAGCCGTAAGTTGTTGCGAGTATCTTTGGTTTTGTCGTGCTGGGGTTCTCTTCTTAGTACGGTGGTTTGTCACGAATGCGTTTTTGACCTTCTCCATTTTTTATACTAAGATTATTCGCTGATACAATTTATTTTTTCATTGTTCTCTCTTGTGGATTTTAAAGACAATACACAATTTCTTCGAAATGGAACTTTATTTGAGCTCTTTGTGCAGCATGGCAAATGCGTCTGAGTTAGTCACTTTCCTTAATGTATCAAAAAACAGAATTCAACAACCGGCCCCTGATCTCGAACTAAGTTAGAAAGCAGTTAAAACCCGGCTTTGAACAACTTAAACAGATAACAAAACTTGTAATTATTAGGTACCAAATTAAACTAGGGTAGTGTCTTTGCCCTTGTGACCGTTGCTGGCTAACGAAGGCAAACTCAAGCAACCTCCTAACAGGTCATTTATCTGTTAAGAGTTTAATGCGGGGAATTCATTACTTAATGTAAATCTTAAAACTAGTAAAGAATGCATAGTTTTGTTCTTCAGACGAAAATTTGGAATGTGTTTTGACTCGTTGTCTTCCAAAGCTGCTACTCCTCCTCCTGGACAATCAGAGTGGGAGAATGGATCGATCGGCGTCGATAGACTACAACAACAATAAGCACAACCAGCACCATTGCCAGGAAGGCCAAACAACCAGCTATGGCTGCTACAGTGGTGACAGTGAACGGACCCTTGGCAACAGCGGAGGCTGAAGGACAAGAAATAGCGTTAGTCGTAAGGTAATGTTTGAAGATCCTTAGATGATCATTGGTAAAACCATGTTCATGATTTTCACAAACAATTATACAATGTATAATGTAAAAATGTTACATTCAAAAAGTTTAATTTTTTTGACGTGGTTTTTTTAAAAAAAAGATGGCGACTTGCACATTTACCCACAATTCTTAGAGGCTAAATGTTTAAAAATGCACATAAAAACGCAGAGAGAAAGCTTAAACCTGACTGACACAACATACACATTGTTTTTAGTGGAAGGAAGAGTTTCACAAACTGTCGCATTTAATGAGTTTCATTTAACGGTGTTAGGTCCGCAAGGCATTGTGGTAGAATATACATTCGCCATCTTTATCGTAATAGTCAACTCAATACGTGTTCTCCTTCCTTTAAAGGTTTTATTTCTCATCGTCTTTTGGACTTTGAGCTAAGTTTTTATAAAACTTTTTGGCACTTGAGCACGAGAGTCCTTTTCAGATCTCAAGATCAAAAAACCGCTGGAAAATAAAATATCAAAATTAAGGAAGGAGACCTACATATTTAGCAATATCACTATAAATGAAAGAATGCAATGTGAGTTAACCCTATTAAACTGTTTTGAGAAATACATTTTAATCAACAATAGTCTTGACTTTCGAAAACCAGTTAATTATTTTTGCAAACCTGGTAAACCTTACAGTTACTGATTTATGCACTAATTTGGCTATGACGCACAATTCATACAAAAACAGGATTTACCTGTTTGCACTTGAGCAAAGTCCAAAGGACCGAGAGTCAACCGCTCATGGACTGCTCCTCCAACAACAGCTCTGCGCCTGCGCGATGATCCCTCTTGACACCCTTTAGCACACACTGAACCAGAGTCGGATTTACGGCACACAATGACGTCACAGTGAAGATGAACGCGGTCTGTGTTTCCAGTTATGAAGCGGAATGCTTGGAGATTGAATTGCTGTTTAGACGATTCTTTGTCGTAGTTGTACTTCAACGTATCGTCCTTGGAACAGCTGTGAAGTGAAAAGAAAATCTTAGGGCCCATTTATGACAAATTACACTTAATAGATTATTTCAAACAGCTTTATCACTTACCCTTTGTCAATGAAGTTATAGAACTTTGCATCGTTGACGTCATTTGTGGGAGTGGCGAAACAACGTTGAGGGAACAGGACCAGCTCGGAGTCTTTCGAGATTGCTTCCACCTGTAGATACATGGGCTGACCGAGGTTCATGAGGACTGGGTACGAATCATACGCGTTTTCATACTTTTCACTTTTGTAAATGTCCATTGTGAAGGTGAAATTACCAAAGTCAGCTGTTAAGTAAAATAATATTTAAGCAATCAGAGAATGCGTGTTCCTACAAACCTAAAGTTCAGTGGTCGCCTCTTTTTATTTTCTGTAGTTTTCGTTTTACCTATGGTTTTGAATGGCGCCGTCTACAAAGCTAAAATTGACTCTTTTTCAGTCATATTAACTATCAAAATAACAATGTTCGAGCGCAATGATCGTTTCCACTGGATAGAATGCAAACACTATTTCATTCTTTACTTGTTCTGATCTCTCTTTCAGCTAACTTTTCATAGTAACGCGTACATCAACCAATGATTTTGCACGTTGTATGAAGTTAACCAATACAAATCTATCAGTGTATTTTTTTTTAGGAACGCCTTACCAAAATAATGTGATTCCGGCAATCTTAGAACTAAGATCTAATCAAGCTAGAATATCGTTTCCTCCAATTAATGGAAATGCGAGGCCGGATTAATTGAAATTTTCCGATAATAGTATTAATCCTAGATTTAAAGGTAGTTTGCCTTTGTTTTCAAGTAAGGTCATGTATGATAATGAGTTTAAAACAATTAATGAAAGACAAAACTCAAAAGACAAAATTTTGAACCAAAACATTTATATACACACATACATACTTTTGCGCAAAATATTTCCGTCAAAAATGGTTAGTTTTTCTACTAAGATCGCCTTAGATTGATCAAAATATTTCTAACAAAAATGTTTAATTTTCTTAGTAGGATCGCTCAAAATCGCTGAAGATCAATCGCCTAAGATCGCTCAAAATATTTCCGTCAAAAGTGATAAATTTTCCTAATATCGCCCAAGATTATTACGGCGATGTTAGGACCCAGAGTAGGCCTTAGATTACAAGTATTCAACTGTACTTCAAGCCACGTATTCTTAGATAACCAGAAATCTTCTACGTACCAATCTTCGTGTAAAGACGCTTTCTTCTAGGACTAAAACTAACCACAGACAATATGATGTCTCGATCGTATGCACAGTGGAAGTTATAAGAGGCATTGTGTTTCCGCGTGATGACTGTTTGGTTCTCCTCATTCTTTGTGGAGACTGCGATACTATTGTAGTAGTACAGATAATCCGCAGTGGAATTGTGTGTAGTACCACACCCGTCCAGCGGTACCTCAAACTCCGCATGCGTACTATCCACCAGTTTCGGTTTGCAGCTTGTATTCGCCAGAGTCATGGTGTTCGTGTCCAGAAGGGAAAACTTGGTCAAATCCAATTTTGCTACCATTTTGTCACTTGAACATTCTACCGTTAGTCCTAGAACAAGAAAGAAAAAATTACGTTTTAGAATACTCAGACGAAACGTACATGTGAAACAAGTAGTGTTGGTAACAAAGTCACGAAAAACTCGAGCCCCGGATGCTGTATTACCGTACAATTAAATACTGAAACCCGGCGACAAAGTGCAAATGAGGGGGAGTCTAAGGCGGAAGCAAATGCTAGAGTACAGGCAACATCCAAGAGAGGGGCGAGGTATGAACGCACTGCCTCTGCGCACGATCCCACAACACGCATTTGTGCCATCTGCAACAAAGACTGCCACTCCAGGATCGCGCTATATAGTCTTGCAAGATCCTGGCACAAGCGCTAACCATCGCCTTTACGAGACGGGGATGTCAACATTCATATATGTGTACTCATCATCAAATTTTCAATAGCTGCACAGGATTTTGTGAGGGTAAAACAACCATACAGTTCTGATAAAAACATGTACTTACACGCCTTTTTATGAGAACCAGTAACTTTAGGCTGAGGCCGGGCTGTTCTTAAACTTTTTGACAATGATAACCTTATCTTGTTCATGAATTATTTTTATTTCCTGTTATTTTGTATCGTGGCACGCGATAGTTAGGATATACTAAGAGGGAAGTGCGCGCGCACAGTTTTTACTCACATCTCGATCTGCGTAAAAGGATCAAAATCAAATTGTTTAAATTGTCTGATCAAAATTTCAGCCCGGTGGTAGTTCCTTCGCCTGTTCTTAACTTGAGCAATCTCAGCCTAGGTGTTCTTATAAAGTCTGGCCTTGTTAAGAGATGTGTGTATGTCAGCCTATCATCATCATCACCATTATCATCTACAACATTATCATCATCACCATCATCATTATCACCATCATTATCACTACCATCATCACCATCATCATCATAATCACCGTCATCATCCAGGTCATCACCATTATCATCATCATCACCATTACCATCATCACCATTATCATCATCATCACCATTACCATCATCACCACCGTCATCATCATCGCCATTATCACTATCATCATCACCATCATCATCATCATCACCATAATCATCAATGTCATCATCGCCCTCATCATCAATGTCATCATCACCGTCATCATCATCACCATTATAATCATTACACCATCATCATCGCCATCATCATTATCACCATTATTATTATCATCATCATCAATATCGTCATCACTAATAAAGCAATGTTGTAAGGGTAGAGAAGTATTTACCATCGACTCCTTTACCATCACGAGCGACAGTCGGCGCAGCTGTGGTGACTTCAAAGAAAAACAAAAACAGAATCAGTTTTCACATCATAAAAACCCCTTTAGTGCCATTCATTTATCAGCATCTAACTTCTCCTTAAATAGCACTTACCAAATGAGACATTTGGTTATACAAAAGTAAGAGCTGATCAAACAGGGGGAAAAGCTGAGT
The DNA here is from genome assembly GCA_026413305.1 of Hydrozoanthus tunicans. Classification (NCBI taxonomy): domain Eukaryota; kingdom Metazoa; phylum Cnidaria; class Anthozoa; order Zoantharia; family Hydrozoanthidae; genus Hydrozoanthus; species Hydrozoanthus tunicans. Next base: position 21,106 of record JAOBAT010032567.1, on the reverse strand, counting down.
AAAAATCTGTTATTCCATGCAAAATGTGGGCTCTAGTTCGGAGAACTCACCAATACATCTGGAATTGAAAGGGTTAAGGTTAGGTACAAGATATAACTGACAATTCGATAGTTTTGAAGAGAACCATCACGAAACAAGATTGTTTAAGAGATGTTGTTATGAGATCATAACTTAGATGGGAATAGGATCTCGTTTCGTGACATATATCAGCTAAGCTACTGATTTGTAGATATAAGAGAATCTAGATTTTTGAAAATTTTTTATCTTAAGCTTTTCACCATCTTAAAAATCTCAATAAACTCTCCCAATTAGAGACAATAATCTTCATGGAACAAGTTTTGGAGAATATCAATTTTAAGCTTCGGTAGTTTATTTTGTCCAACTAATCGCCCATTTCAAATTTTTGAACGTGTTATTTTAGAAGAAGTTAGATGTTTTATTACTGGCTGGGACTGAAAGGTTAAATCACACTAAATTGTTTTGTTTCAAACTCTTCTTGCGGAACAATTTTCTATTTTTTTTGGGGAGGAGGGAGAAAGAGAGGAGGGGGGGGGGGAGATTCAATGTTTCGAAAATTTTTGTCATTCGAGCGTGTATCTTTGTCTCTGAAACCCTATTTTTATCTGTGTTTTTATTAGCTTCGCAATTTTCACAAATAATTTGATAAGTAATAAATTGAATACTTAGCCTTGAACAAAGAGGGCGTCAACCGATAAATACTTTAGGCTCGTACTCATCTTATATTGATAAGCATAATAAACACATACTACAGTCTGTGCGTTTTGTTCGACAATTTCTTTACCTATGTAAACACCAAGAGCTGGTAAATCAAGCCAAATAAAAAGGCTAGTATTTATCTTATATTGGTGAAAATAATAAACTGATTTATATAAGTGTCTGTGCGATATTTTCGGCATTTTCTTTGTCTAAGTAAACACCATGCGCTGGTCAGTTAAGCAAAAATATTAACACTTATTTCTGGGCTAATATACAAGATGGCGGAAACACACCCTTTTATTGCATTGTGACAATCTTATTTTTAGCAAACACAGACCTTCTAGTATATTTTTGATATAGTGAGAGGGCTTGCACTTAGTAATTAAACTCTTCACTCGATGAATTTGTAAACGAAACTACCAAACTATCAATTAAAAGTCATACTTATATCTCAACTGTTTTGTCATTGTGACTCCCAGCTTAATTTTGTTTAACGTCTCACATGGTCTCTGATTGATGTGCTTCAATTAACTACAATGTTTCAACCCAGTCTCCGTGCTTGATTGAACCCCCCCAAAACAAAGAAACCTAACCAACTTCGTTCGTTCTTGCCCATTCTACGTTTGGTATAGAGAAAAAATAAAGTTTTTGCTTGCAGCAAGGTCTAACATTAACTGGGAGTAAAATTTTGTGGGAGCGCTTGTTTGGTTGAGCGAACTCAATTTTTTTTCTTTTGCGTTATTTTACTGCGTAGCGGCTGTTTTATAGGGGAGAGGTAAAGTGTCAACCGAGCGGGCCGCGGTCGCGCGAATCGGATGTTAAAAAGCGCGGGCAAGTCTTGTGGCGGCTCGCTCAAATTGTCACTTGGTCTCCCCTTAAAACAGCCGCTACACAGGTTAGCGTTTTAGTGTTCTAAGAAGAGAACTTTACCAACTGAAAACGTTGGTGATTGATTTGATTAGAAGTTTGACAAAGTGTTTCCCTGAAAAGGTTGAGTTACACGACTCAACTTTTAGCGCGACTATTTTTCGCGCACCAATGTTGCGCTATAAGTTGACAGCCGACTTTTTGCGCAATATTTTGCTCGGCAACGCGTTGCGAGTTTTAGAATTGGTTTCAAAAACCTCTAACAAAAAATGATGAACTTTGTATAAAATTGTGTAACATGCCAAGCCAACTTTAAACGCAACGTCGTTTCGCGAAAAGTATCTCTCAAAGTTGGATCGTGTGACAAAACCTAAAATCCTGTTATCAAGCAGGTTTATCGAGCGATGCACAGACGTTGCCCGAGCCCTAATCGAGGTTATCAACTGGTTTTCACTAAACTATTTGTTGGTGATTTGTGTTACAGTTTAATGAGAACTTAGTGTAGTAATGCAAAATAAGTACGCTTCTTCATCTCACTGATTTGATAAGTTTTCCTTGCAGTTAATTGAATTTTAGGCGAAGAGGAAAACAGACCTTTGTCGTCTACTAATTTGCCTGCACGTGAAGCGAAGCAAAACAAAAAAGTGCTAGGTTGTTTTCTTTATAGTTCGTTTCAAATACAAAAGTGCGCGAGTCGTTTTGTTACTGAATATTATGATTAAAATCAGTCAATCAAAGAAAATAAAACATCGTTCATTATAAATCCAAGTTTTGGTTTAAGGGAATGAGACTGGTGTTGTAACACGATTTGTATTTCATGTTACAAGACTATTCGAAAGCCAATTTCTTATTCTAAAACTTGGATTTCTCATAAACGATATTTTCCTTTATCGGAATGATTTATTCACCAAGATTTTCCTATAACTGTCAGACCCGCAACATGGCGTTTTGTCTAAATCTGCACTGAATTGTGCGGCAACCTAAAACTCATACATGCTCAGATTTTCCCTCATTCTGGGACCAAGTTATCTTATTATAGTCACACGTTGATTTGGATAAAAGATTTATGCGACTATTAAGTACCTCAACTTATTAAGACCACAGCATGGTTCTATAATTTCGGAAGTTAATTTAAAATAAACAACTATAAATTGAGATCTAAATATTTTTGAATACAGTAAATGTTCCTGTCCTATTTGTTAGAGTCTTTACTCTAGCTGCCCTAACTCGATCGATCGTTCTTTATTAGATTGTCCTCAATTTGGATCAAGTCTTACGACGGTTTTTTTCCTTTTTCTGGCCTTTTAAGATTCCTGCGACTAAAGTGCCGCCATATCTCTCCAGGGTCTCAGCATGGTTCAATAAATACGAAAGCTAGTGAATAGTTAAAAACTGAAATCTCAAGGTCTTCGGAACACAAAAACAGATCGAACTTGTCAACGTTGAAAAGAGTGGATTGGAGATAACAACAGTATAACACCGTGTAAGAAAAATATGCAACGAATTGCATATAATCAAGCGGGTATTGCAAGCTGCATGGCTTGCGTGCATGTCTGAGACCCGCAAAAACGGTAGTAGCGTTCACACTAACAGACACATTTAATAACGGAATATGAATTTTAAAAGTATATAGTGCTCAACAATTCTAAATACTAATGTGTGCTGCTTGAAGTCAAATCCAACAGTTCAACAGAAATTGAAGTATTGTTGCTTGGAAATTTCTGATCGGTCATTCAGGTTATCTAAAAGCATCTTTATTTAGAACGTGTCCGACTTCTGATCCAATCTACATGCAGCTAGCGCCTTTGGATGCTAAATCAAGCGCATTCATGTTTTTTGTCTCTGCTTTTCGAATACGCGTAAAAGGCGACGTTCTATAGCTAAACTCTACAAATTTGGTTTATTTTGTTATACTTGGAGACAAAGCGACTTTTCGCTTTTTTCGAGCAATCTACTGTTTCACCAATTCACCATTAATTATGTCAGGGAATTCTAACAAAGGTCTGTTCTTAAGATCACAAAAACACTTACCGTTCTCTGCAGTGGATAAAGTGAGCAAACTGGAAATCACAAGTAATACAGCTTTAAACTCCATGTTTGCAAGACACAAGACAGACTGGAAGAGCAGGTTCGTATGCAAGGCTCAAAGTCAAGGTTCAACTACATGCACCCTAACCCAGCTGAACGGAACTGATAAGGCAGACAAGAAAGGACAACACTGAAGTGTTTTCTAGCACAAATCTCCGCCTTCTTTCACCGTTCACGTGCTACGTAGGGCGTCGGTATGCTTGATGTCTTTTTTATAAACAACAATGGCAAGCTCATAATTTGCATTGTCTTTATTTCGAGCCGGTCAGTTATAAATTTAATTTGTTGTCGTGATGTTTCCCTAGGGGAGGTCTTTAACACCATTGTTCACAACGCGAAACAGCGTGGTTGAGAAACCATATTGAGAAGCCACGAGATTATTCTTTTCGAATTTATAAACAGTCTAGTTCTTAAGGGCGAGGTAAACTAAAAATCTGCTATTACTATTAACTAAAGTGTTCTACAGTCTCTAAATTGCTGGTGCGGCTACCAAATTGTTGTGTCGTGTTTGTTAGGAAAACTATCGATCGTTGCTCAACCGAGGCCACTTTGCAGCAATGTTAGTCAATGATGCAGTAAGGTTAATTAAGGCACAGCCCACTCTAGTTTTGTGGCATTTGGATGCATAATGATCATTTTTTTCACTCTTTTGTCCTGTTTGTTTTGTGAGTAAAGTTAGTCAGAATAAAAAAGAATTGAAGTGGTTCTTCACCACTTTCTTCATGCTGTACTGTTTATTCACGCACAAACCCAAAACGATTGACTCGACAAGTTTCTGAAGTATTTACTGCGAAATTCATGCTATATCTCAACTCTGCGTAGTGTTTACATGGATGTCGGGTACACCGCCTAGGCGGGCACCCACCTGTTCATACAACTCGGCGTACTTTTTCAGCGTTGAGTTTACATGAAAGGTGGGGAGACCCGCGGAATTGCGGGCTCAAAATGCCCCGTCTGCCATGCCAAGTTATTAAACCCGCCTAGCCGGTTCGGCTCCTGTTACGCGTAAAAGCGTCTTTGACGGAGCTTTGAATCTAATTATATCAGGGGAAACAAAGAGAAAATTAAGAACACGCACGGATGCATCTGAAAACCCTTTTAACAAGACCGAGCCAGTAAAGCGTCTAATTGACATCAATATAGGATACTTAACTTCTGTTAGAAAGTTCTTTTTAACAATAAACAAATGGCAAAGAGAAAATCCTGGAAGCGTTACTAATTGCCAAACACAATGATTAACCACGCTTAAACATTGGGATGAACCTAGGGCTTATTTTCATGCGGGCAGGTATCCCGCCTTGGCGTGGAAAAAAAAATTGCGTTTACATGAAATCTTATGCCACTCCGAGTTCCCGAGTAAAATTAATTAGTGCGTGGTCGCTAAATGCCAAAAAAGGGCAAAATGGCAACTCGTTTAGGCAACTAATGCTTTTCTTCTCTCACTAGCAGCTGTTGCTTCCACTTTTTAGTGTTGTGGCTTCTTAATAGCACTTTTGATGTTGTAACGGCTCTTTTGCACGAGCCGACCCGGCTAGGCTCGGGTTACCAGGCATGGCAGACCTGACAACCGCCCTCACGGGTCACCCCATCTATCATTTGAAAATCGCTGAAAAAGTAAGATCTAGAGTTAATAATTATGATTAGGAAGGTACCTCCACGTCAGGCCCCTATAGAGTTTAATAAAACACAAACCTTAGGCAAAAATCATTCATCTCTGACGATGGTTTTAACCGAGAACTCCGGAAACCTTAACGTAAATTTTAACTTCGTTTATACAGTTATTTATTGAAGTTACACCCTGTAGCAAGCCTTCTTTTTCTTTCGAAACGAGTCTATATCTTTCGGAACGTTTTGGTAATTTTTTTCCTTCAGGATTATGGAACTACACAGTATTTTGCAAGATAATACACTAAAGCGCTCTATGTTTATCATCAACTTGTAATATACATGCAAATCAACCGATGCTCTCAGTAAATTTTCCCCGTACCGCTACATATACTAACGGTGCTTACGAGGATATGAAGACCATTTCAAGATGGTTGTATTGTGTTTTCGCCAATTCAAACGAGGAATGTCTTCAGGATACGAAGAAAATTTGATAACGCAATACAAAAGATACCGACGTAGATAACGGTTAAAGTGATACAATATCGTCTTGTGCGAGACTAGGTGTACCAGACCAAAATACCTCTCGGTTAATTGACATGGTTGCAACCGTTTGTTTCAAACAGCATCCTTTTCAGACAGTACTATCATGGAACTAAATCGAAGCTCCTTAGTTCTATATTCCATCTTATTCCGTTTATCGAACAGAGATTCTCTTTTCACGAGATAGGCCTCAAAATCTGCCTATACCACAAAAAACTCTTGATGCCTGTTTAGTTTTTTGAGGCTTCAAGCGGTGAGGGGAGTGGGAGTATTTTGTGAGGGAACACTTGTTTGTCAGGGTGGGGGGAGTCGCTTGTTGTGACGGAGGGAAACGCTAATTGTTTATTAGAGGGGGGTGGGTTGGGAGAAAACAGTCCCTATTTTTGTTGCCAACGCTAACACTATCACTAACCGAGTAACAATTTGTTTACTTAAGGTGTCAGCGTAAACCACAGACTTCTAATAAGAAAGTTAATCTAAAACACGTACCTGGGCTGGTGTCAACTCTTTATTTAGCTTCTAACCACCTTCAAAGCTTGCTTGTGAATTGTTATCAGGAGAAAGATCCAATAACCGACAGCTAAATATGCCAGTGCTGCTTTACCGTCCAGGTCATTGTTGGTGGTCATAGCTTTATTGTCAAGTTCATTATTGTTGTTGGTCATAGCTTTACGTCATGGTCAAAGTTGTTGGTCATAGCTTTACTGTCAAGGTCAATGCTGTTGGTCATAGCATTATTGTCCAGGTCATTGTTGTTGGTCATAGCTAAATTGTCCACTTCATTGTTATTGGCCATAGCTTTACTGTCAAGGTCAATGCTGTTGGTCATAGCATTATTGTCCAGGTCATTGTTGTTGGTATAGCTAAATTGTCCACTTCATTGTTATTGGCCATAGCTTTACTGTCAAGGTCATTGCTGTTGGTCATAGCTTTATTGTTTAAGTAATTGTTTTTGATCAGCGATAAATTGTCCAGATCATTGATGTTGGCCATAGCTTTACTGTTAAGGTCAATGCTATTGGTCACAGCTTAATTGTCCAGGTGATTATTGCTGGTGTTAATTTTTTATCCAGGTCGTAGTTGGTGTTAGTTTTGACCAGGTCAACGGTAGTCACTGATAGGAAGCCGAGAAACAACGTCCTTTTCCGAGGAGATGCGAAGGTCTTACCGTCCGCAGATGTTAGAGTAAGGGCAGCACCCTCTCCTAAGTTACTTTAACACCCAGAGTGAAGATCTGGCTGGAGTTAGAATCCAAGCTTGGTTTGCTTCAAAATTGCGCCTTGCAAACTGTTCTTAGCAGGCGGGGTTTAGTTCCTAAAATAGATTCCCAATGCAGCGACATAAAGTAACCGAGGGACAGCTAATCACAACGGTCATACTTATCGGGTGTAAGAGCCCAACATTCTCTTAACTGAGTTGAATATTAACGAAAAATAACGTTATTAAACGTTACCCTGCTGAACTTTTAAACACCAAAATTATAAAATCTCAACAAAATTATAAACTGCAGAATTCGTTTTTAATTATCGATTTGAAAACGAATCGAATATAGTATACTACCTGGCTTCTACTAAAACAGTAAGTTAGACTCCTCATTACTGATCAGTGTTTTCCATAAATCTGAAACTCCACTAGTACCTGTCGCTTCTCGACCGCACTTCGTAGCCCATTGATTCACAGAAAACTCAACCCCACAGTCTAATAGATAACCGAGACCTTTCATCACAACGGAGGTCTGCTTACTGTGCGTAGACTGGATCGAATACGGCGGTTTTGGCGCGAATTTCTTATTTAAGTAGCGCGCGCATTACCACGACGAATGCGCACTCAGGGAAAAAAGCGCGAAAAGTTAATTGAATTCAAAATACACAAACGAAACAAAGAGCTTTACCCAATCTTTCGGTGATTGATTCAATTATTTCTTATTATTATCCAATAAACTTCGCTCTGTCCACGGTCTTAACGAGAAAATCAACAAGGAGGTAAAAAGAGTCTAAGTGGTCTCCGTGAACATCACCACAACCGGATGACTTGTAAGAGTCAGCTACTTAAACTTGATTTCCGGTTGGCCTCCATGACTACACGGACGGCTTTTGCTTAAGGTCTCTAATTATATGGACTTATGTCCTTACTATTAAGAAAAAAGTTAATCGTTATCTCATCGTATTTTACTTATCTTAAAGAGCCATAGAATCGCAAACAATCATATTACTTGCTGTTTTTATATCATTAATACTATTGCGAAACAGTGCTGATTTTTACAATGTAAAACAAGTTGTATGGTTTTGAAAACTCAAAACTCGATCAAAATTTTCTTCAAGAGTTTTGAATTTCCCCCTAACCTTTCACAGGAAATATGTCGGTGAAAAAAATTAGAGGGAGACGCACCTAATATCAATGCAATTATTTTTTCTAGACACCATCGGATGTTGCTTACTTTTGCAATATCTATCTTGTTTCATATTAGTATGTTTTTTCTAGCATATTAATGGTAGCTCGAGTGAATAACCTCGAGAAATTAGCTTTTTACAAACATGTCAAAAAGCAAGAAAATAAAAGAACCACACCCCTTTCTATATATATATAAGAACGTCAGCCTGAAAATCGACCGAAACTTCTAGCAAATGCTTAGACCAGACCAAAAGCTATGGAATGGCCGAGAACTTGGTTTTGTTACATTCTGAAAGAAAATCATGAATTCATTCTCAAACTTTCGTTACAGCTTTATACTTACGGAACGTTTGCACTTGTGAAAAATAAAACGATTACACATTTTTTTTGTACAGGAACCAGCAAATTTTTTCCGAGTCTCGTCCTTGAAAATTTGTTCTCTTACAAACAAGAGCGTGGCCTATAAATCCGGAAGGAAGCCATGAAGTGTTCAGGTGCAATATACTTCATGATGTGCATGCATTTATCATATAAGTGGAAAGTTCAATTTTTAGCTCGTGTTTTCTTCACCCTCTATTCCTCTTCTCGTATCTCTAATTTCTAGGATTAGGAGTTTTAAGTGCTTCAATCTATTATTAGCTGTGTGCTTGTACATAAAACTTTCGCTAGCTAGCGGTTTTCCGTATCGCTGTACATACATACAAGGTCATCCGCCAGACTGCTGTGTTTGTCTACTGTTCCTCTCTTCGTATTGCATGCTTAAAAGCTTTTTTGCAAATAAGTCTTCGACATCATTTTCCTCTAACAGAAGAATGCTAACTGAACTTTGTTTTCAACCCAGCTTTCTGTTCTTGTTCGCTTCGGGTTTTTGAAACTCTTTCGTAATCTCAATCCTCTCACAGACGATGTTGCGGCTCGAAGTCTCAGTTCAGAATATTGTCGGACAAAACTTAAACATTCTTATCAAAAAAAGTGTAGTTTACTTGTTTATTGCCTGAATTGAATGTTTGGGTACACGTTGAACTATAAAAATATTGTTAAAGCTCAGGTTTTTAACCTGTTCCTTTAAGAGTAGTTTGGACAATAAACCAAGGTTGCTACTCCAGTATAATTAATTAACGAAATTGCTTTCGGTGCTCTGTAGATACTCTGCCACTAACCAACTAAATTGAAATAGAATAAGTGTTAAATATACAGTGGTGGTTAAAAAAGCAAGCGAAGTTCGTCCTTCGTTTTTACAAGAAATTTTGTTGAAATTATGTGTACCTTTTTTTGGCAAAGTTTTGATATTAATACCTACAGATTTTCGTTCATTTACAAAAACGCGTGCTTCGCGTATTATGCTTGCGTTTCCTTTTTCCGCTACAGTGTTTTATGTTTCGTTGTAAATTCCTTTTGTTTGAAAAACTTATAGTTCTGAAATAATCAGCTATTCTGTTCATATGTAAATGAAGCAATTAAAAAAATTATTAAAGAAAAAGAGAATAGTCCACTTGTTTCATGCCACGTCTCTTCGGAGGTTGGGTGGCAAATAAAGGTGACAAACGCCTTGTACAGGCCGCCCTTTTATAGTGCGGGTCCTTGTTTCAGCGCGTTCGAGTTCTAGACAAAACTTTGTAGTACCTTTTTAGCTCAATTTGGTATTTTTCCTTAATAATAATCTCTTTATCAATCTACCCAAACGTTTACCAGGACAAAAGAGGTTTAGAGGACAAAAGAATACACACTGATCTTACAACAAAATGTTTATTCGCTTCCATAGGCTTTCAAGAGCAAGCTTACACTACATTTAACAGAAAGAGAAACCTTGATCTAAGTTGAAAACTAAAGTTAACTCAAGACCTCGTACCAGACCTCTAAATCTAACTAATCTAACCCTTTAACGAGCTTTCACTCGAAAGTTTGAAACGTTTTGGTCATAATCGCTTAACGTTTTATATATATAGTCTTTTATCTCAAGTTATTCTAGACCTTGAGCAACACTAATTGCTAAGGTGGCCATTAACTTTATTATAAAAACATGGTTTGATTGGTTACGAAAAATTGATCAGTGCTAAATACGAGTTCGGCCTGTATTGGGTGAGAAGACAAGAGGGGTTTACTGGGAATCTTTTTCCTTCACCAATAGAGAGACACCACTTCCACGAGGTGCTTGGCGGCGACGGTGCACAATAATTATAGTCGCTATCAGCACCAATGCTACGAGAGCCAGGCACCCAGTAATGGCAGCAATTGTGGTCAGAGTGAAAGGTCCCTTGGAGTTGGCTGTAGCTGCAGGATAAGCAACTAAATTTGGTTTTACAAAGTTGACAACGGTTTATCCGAAACAGAAGACAACGACAACAATGACAACGACAACAACAATAACAACGACAACGACAACGACAATGACAAAGACAATGACAATGACAACGACAACAACAGTAACAACGACAACGACAACGACAACAATGACAACGACAACAACAATAACAACGACAACGACAATGACAATGACAACGACAATGACAACGACAACGACAACGACAATGACAATGACAATGACAATGACAATGACAATGACAACGACAACGACAACGACAACGACAACGACAACGACAACGACAACGACAATGACAATGACAATGATAATGACAATGATAATGACAATGACAACGACAATGACAATGACAATGACAATAACAATGACAACGACAACGACAACGACAACGACAACGACAATGACAATGACAACGACAATGACAATGACAATGACAACGACAACGACAACGACAACGACAATGACAATGACAATGACAACGGCGACGGCAACAGCAACGGCAACGACAATGACGACAACGACCACTACAATGACAACGACAATGAGAACGATGACAGTGACAATGACAACGGCAACATCAACGACAATGACAATCATAGTGGCAACGACATTGACGATGACAATGACGATGACGATAACGATAATGTTAATGAAATGGTAATAATGATAAGAGAGATGAGGATAAATTTGGTGGACGAAACAACTTTCTTCAGTTTCATCATGGTTTAATGCTAACATGTTTCGAGGCGTCTCGCCTCTTCTTCAGATTGTGGCTGTTACCTAAATGAACTAAAGGATTTAAATACAAACTAAAGACAATGTAAAAATACTGTGATAATAACTAAATCTCCAAGAGGGGGTTAACATGCATAACTTGTTGGTTTAGATTTGGTTTAGATTCTTATTGATACTGTATGATATTGAAAGATAATACTAAAACGTCACTAAAAAGTAACGCTTCCTCAAAATAAATCTAGTTTTTAAAGATTAATAGGCAAAAAAGATCTTTACCTGCTTGCACTTGAATAAAGTCCAAAGGACCGAGAGTCAACCGCTCATTGATTGCATCCTCAACAACAGCTCTGCGTCTGCGCGATGATCCTTTTTCACATCCTTTTGCACACACTGAACCAGAGTCGGATTTACGGCACACAATGACGTCACAGTGAAGATGAACGCGGTCTGTGTTTCCAGTTATGAAGCGGAAGGCCTGGAGATTGAATTGCTGTTTAGGCGACTCTTTGTCATAATTGTAATTCAGCGTATCGTCCTTGGAACAGCTGTGTAGTGGAAAGAAAGTCTTAGGGCACATCACTGAAAACTTTACAATTTCTAGGCGATCTCATCAAGCTTTATCGCTTACCCTTTGTCGATGAAGTTATAGAACTTTGCATCGTTGACGTCATTTGTGGGAGTGGCGAAACAACGTTGAGGGAACAGGACCAGCTCGGAGTCTTTTGAGATTACTGTCACCTGTAGGTACATGGGCTGACCGAGGTTCATGAGTACTGGGTACGAATCATACGCATCTTCATACTTTTCAGTCTTGTAAATGTCCATTGTGAAGGTGAAATTTCCCCAGTGAGCTATAGAGGAGGAACAACAACAAGCCGGTGAAATAAAAGAACTTTGTGACATGCAAAGTTACCACTTACTCATCCAAGGACAATACTTTATATGCTTTTATTATCCCAAGAAAATAACAAAACATGAAAGGAAAATATGGGTTTGTATGTATCACTTGGTAAACCCAAAAATCAGAAACAAGTAGCATCATTTAATAATAATTTTTAAACCGGTTTTGCCTAGAAAGTTAGTCCTGTGTTATGGAGCACATTTAACGGTTACAATAAAAAGGATCTCACAAGAATCTCAGAAGTCTAAGTTAGCATTTTCTTCCTAACAAAAGAGCAAAGGTCAAAAGGTCAAAAAATGTACATTGACGGTAGTCCCATGGAATGGAAGACCTTTTAATGATTGCTAGAGAATTTTTGATCGAAATAGATCTCGTGCTGTCTCGATCAGACAGATACTTCAAATTGGAGCAGCTAAGATACACACGCAATGGTTTCCATCATTGGAAGACGTTTAGCAATGACTTGTTTCCCTCAAGCTAAAATCGTGATGTAGTATATAACAATGACAACCTACCAGTTTTGGTATAAACACGTTTCCTTCTGGGACTAAAATTGACCACGGACAAAATGATGCTTCTGTCATAAGCACAGCTAAAAGAGTAGGTTCCCTCATGTTTTCGGGTAATGATTGAAGATGCATTCTCTTCTTCCTTGCTAGAGACGACGATGCTGTTGTAGTAGAACAAATATTCGTTGCTGGAGTTGTGTGTGGTTCCACAGCCATCCAGCGGTACCTCAAGGAGAGCATGCGTCCTGTTGACGTATTTTGGCTTGCAGCTGCTGTTGGTCAAGGTTATGGCACTGGAATTCGCATACGGGAACTTTACTAGATCCATGACAACAACCATTTTTTCGCTTGTGCAAGCAACCATCAAACCTAACATATGAATAATTTTCTAGTTAATTTTATGAAAGTATCTTTACTGGCATTCTGGTTCCGTGTGTTTGTTGATACAGAAGCATAAGCAAGTGGCGACCCATGAATTGCAATCAGCTCTACAAAAAACGTATCTGTTTTGTAAAAATAATTTGAAACCATTTATCCTCCTATTCGATCCCAACAAACATGTATATTCCTAACAGAATAATTTTCTAGTTAATTTTATGAAAGTATCTTTACTGGCATTCTGGTTCCGTGTGTCTGTTGATACAGAAGCATGAACAAGTGGCGACCCATGAATTGCAATCAGCTCTACAAAAAACGTATCTGTTTTGTAAAAATAATTTGAAACCATTTAT
>JAOBAT010032456.1:0-31027 GCA_026413305.1 Hydrozoanthus tunicans | reverse complement strand
CAAATTCTTTCCTCACGGGGTAATTTGGGATTAGCGTATCTCCCGGTTTCAATGAGTAGAGAATGATTACTTGTTCTAAATTTCAAAAGATCTTTTCTCGCGGGACATTTACAAAGATTATCTATAAAGCTTTCTGGTGCTAGTAGTAGTAGTAGTAGCAGCAGCAGTAGTAGTAGACAACCATTACACAATTTGACAACTATTACAAAAAAAAATTCTTACACTGCACTTTGGTTAACTTCACTAACAACGATATTGTAATTAACATTAATGTCGATTGACAAACAGTCAAATTCTGAGGTCTCTTGTGCTAGTTTTGTAGTTTACATAGTTTAACATACAGCCATAGTGTACTACAAGAGCTTTATTTAGCAAAAACGTTTTATAATTGTTTTAGTTTCGCAAACAATGACGTGGCTGTGTTAAAGCTGGATCGCCCCGCGATGCTCAACAACAAAGTTAGTCTTATTTGTTTGCCCCGCCAAGGATTGGATGTGTCACCCTGGGCGTGGTGCTATATGACAGGTAAAAAGCTAGTGTACATATGGAGTTTAATTCGTTTATCTTGCTTTGTAGCGCTACAGCAGGTAATTTTAATTATCACGAATATGGTTATGATTATGGTGGTTGTGGTTTTGGTTGTGATTATGGTTATGATCATGGTTATGGTTATGATTATGAATAGTTATGAATATGATTACGAATGTGGTTATAATTATGAATATGATTATGAATAAGATTATGATTATGAATATGGTTATGATTATGATTATGGTTATGGTTATGATTATGGTTGTGGTTGCGGTTACGGTTACGGTTACGGTTACGGTTACGGTTACGGTTACGGTTACGGTTATGGTTATGGTTATGATTATGATTATGATTATGGTTAAGATTATGGTTATGGTTATGATTATGATTATGGTTACGATTATGATCATGATTATGGTTATGATTATGATTATGGTTACGATTATGATTATGATTATGATTATGGTTACAGTTATGATAGTGGTTATGATGATGGGTATGATTATGATTACGGTTATGATTGTGTTATGATTATGATTGTAAGTTACGTTTAATGCAATGCAAGCGATAACAAACTAAATCCTGCCTGTGAGTTTTCAGGCTGGGGACGGAAATCCGCCACAAATACCTCCAGAGCGATCATCTTACAAGAAGCTCGACTGCCAATTGTAAGCAACCAAAAATGCGCGGCCGTGTCGAGATTCTACAACATAACCAACAAGATGCTGTGTGCAGGGTTTGGGGTCAACAGTACGGTCTCTGGTTGTGTTGGAGATAGTGGAGGACCTTTTGTGTGTCAGAGATGGTTTTCAGGTAAAAATATGTTAAGTTTGGGATTCAGTAGCTAGAGAGCATTGTAGGTTTGAGACGTCAAACTTGTAATTTTTGTTGTACTAACTGTTGGGATAAAGTTATACTTGTCAGAGTTGGATTCAAGTTGTACCGGTTGTTGAAATCAAGTTATACTAGTTGTTGAAATCAAGTTAAACTGGTTGTTGAAATCATGCTGTACTGGTTGTTGAAATCAAATTGTACTGGTTGTTTGAATCAAGTTATACAGGTTGTCGAAATCAAGTTATATTAGTTGTTGTTACATCATTTTTACCATTGAGCTTGTGTTTCTTTATCTTAAGTTCTTCGTTGCAAGTATACCCAGGCCAGTAAAACTCTGGCTCTGAAAACTACAAAGTGAAAGCTAAGTACGTTTTTGCTTAAAATATAACATTATTTTAGGTCGTTGGTTCCTACACGGTTCTGTAACTGGAGGTACATCAGACTGTGGAAAGGCTCTCAGCGTTTTCGCTCGCATTAGCGAGTTCAGTGATTGGATCAGGTCTACAATACGTCGTAATCGGGATAGGCGTCCCGCTCCAATTCGAATTCGCAAACCTTGGTCTCGTTATCGAAACAAGTACACCAAGCAGTGGTAAATGCTAATGCCCCACGAGACACTACTAACCTGTTAAAAGGATTTGCTAAAGCTTTTTTATACTTTGTGGATGTTATGTGCATCAGTTTTATTGTCCTTGATTTTGATATTTTTATAACATTGTTGCGTTTCAAACACCTCGTCCTGCAATCGTGCTAAACTAGTTCGACTCTGGCACGAGTAAACACGGCGTCTGAAACATAACTAAGTTAGCTCGAACGTGGTTTGGTTTCAAACGCCGTCAGTTAAAGCGTTCTGGAGCCAGTTTTTCAGTGTAAGCTCAGGTGAGCTTAGCAATACTCTAGCACGGCGTTTGAAACGGGCTTCACATTGAGTTGTTTGTAGTGTTTGCTTCGCAGACTAGCCGGTAGTAATTTCTGTTTACATGCAATTAAACAAAGAAAGCATTTCCCTAAATGTTGGGCTGGGTCACTCATTAATAAATAGTACCGAACTGCAATAAGTTAAAACTCGAGATCTCTTATCACCTTAACTACTGACGAGGAACAGGGATCCAAAAGCACAAGCAAGAATAAGCTCACAATTCCTACCACCTCAAACAAAGCACAATTTCATTCTTCCTCCCCAGCTCGTCCGAACTAAAATAATTTTCTCACTACCTTCCAACTAAGCCAAACACACATATACGCGAACTATAGGAAGTTGTGTCGTATGAACAATAAAGAAGACACGCATAAGCATGTGCATTCTTGGATAGAGCAAGGGCGTCAAATCGCAGTCCTTAAGAAAACACATTTCGCTGAAATATTGCGGCGAGTGAACACTTACTACAGTTGTTATTAACTTAAATATATATTGCTTTTTATGAAGCCCACTCACGCACTAATTTGTAAAACTTGTAACAGTTCTTTTTACTTGGCCGGTAGGCCACGAGTTAAGGACTCACCAGCGCGTCTTTTTTTTCTTGTTAAGAAAATACATCACGTGGTATCACGTGACGAGGTTGCGCCAAAGACCACGCTAAGGTTGCAGAGGGAGTAAGAAGGCAGCAGGACGAGCTCAATATATAATTTTGTTCAATTTTTTAGTTCAAAATGCAAGGGAAAGGTATTTCAGGGTCTCGAGTATACGCTACATGTAGCTACTTGTTTTTAATAATTTTTGGCCTCCCAAAGGCCCAATAAGAGGTATTTGGAATAAGAGATTTTAAGAATGTGGTAAGATATTGCTAAACAATAAGAATAAGTAATTAGGGCATGGAGTATATTAAAATAGACGTGTATGGGGCAACTAGGCGGACAGATAAACTGGGATACCAAGCGACAACTAGAGATGTTTATCGCAGTGGAAGGAAGTAAAGGTTTATATTATTATTTTTCTTCAGTACTTCTTGTTTTTTCGTTGTCCTTAGTTGTTCATGGACCGAAGCAACTCTGACCGTTAAGCGCTGCAACTCAATAGTCTCCTTACTTAACAGCAGTTGCTTCTAAGCTAAGTGCAGCGACGCAATGGTAACCTTTTAATGAAATAGTTGTTTACATAAAAACTAATGATAAAACAGCAATATAGAAATAAAATTTAAATGTTTTTCTTTGCCAAGAACTTGTTACTTATAACTTTTAAGCTATAAAGTTTCTTTCATTGTCAAAGTCACACAATCAAAGCGGTCGCTCTCCATGATGGACAGACTGTGACGATTCGCACCAGTCTCCTAAGTCCTCACTTGTTTGGAAGGTCAGGTCTGCCTCCAAGGAGACTAGGTCCCAAGGTGTAGAAGTGGTACTACTCTTCTTGTCATTGCGGCTCTGCAAATGCAACTAAATTAGATTTGATTTTTTTATACTTTAAGGAAATTAAGAAACTTACTGGCGATGCGCTTGAACAACATGAACATTGCCTGGAGTCTGCCGGCCCAAGCGTCTTGCTTTTAGTGTGTGGTGTTATTGTGCGCTTGTTACAAAGGAACTTAGCGAGTTGCTGTCGCCCCGCATTGATTTCATAATCTTGTAGTGATGAAGCTGTATCTAACAGCAAGTTTTGACTGAAGTTGTTTGTTTGTTTGCTCCGCCTTGACTCGCGTTGCATTGTTTCTTTTGCTTTTCTTATCGCTTCTTGCACTACAGCAAAAGCAACAGTAATAAAATCTTCATGATCATCTTTTAAAATTGTGGTTTTGGAAATGACCGTTGGCCCATATTTTTTTGATAGCAGAGAACCGCACAATACTGCCCAACCATTTCACGAACTGTCACTTTGCCGCTCGTGCATTTTTCTGTCTTCATTCATGACCAAAACAGGATTTACCGCGCATGCCCACAAAGCGCGCGCATCACGAATCGTTTTCAACCGTACTCCTCTTTGTAGCTATGGCGATACGGGTTGCACGATTGGTTCAAGTTCATCAAGGTTTCCTTTCTCCGCAAATTTTCTCGCGATTCAGACTTCGTTAAATAACTGGAAAATGTTTTGCCAAGTCTGATCGACAACGTGTAATTTCATTAAAAATTACTAAACACATAGGGTCAGAAAGAGGGCGGGGGGGATCGTGCACAGTTCACGGGAAATAAAGTTTAAAAGTCACGATTCACGTAAACCAAAATAGACTTTTCACGTATCACGAACGTTTCAGCTTTTAACTTTATTCTTCACCCGGCACACAGAGTCTACCATCACCTGCGGCGAGAGTATGTGGCGCGCCGACGGACTTAATCATGTGAGTCATGTCCAGGAAAATCGCGCGTGACGCGTGAATTGATGAGCATGGAAAGACCTTTATATGACTGACATGCCAAATTCCTCAAACGTTATCGAGTTCTGACATCTGATGTGCGTGGCTATATATTTTATACCAACTTTAGGTATATAGTTTTTAAAAAATACTATTGAATGCGTCGGCGAGTGGATATAAAGTTGATGCTGAGAGGAAGGGCAAACGCTCGAAACGTCAGCTTTTCCTACCATCTCACGAATTACGGGAACTAAATATTAGTGTTTGCGGTTCACGGTTCACAGAAAACCCCGTTTCCGTCCTTCAACATAGATACGAGAATGAAGGAAGGAACCCAAAGAATAACATAAAGATTAGTAATAATAATATAGTAATAATATAAAGATACAGTGACAAATCTTATGGTTTGATCCAATCCATTTCTTTATGTTCAGTTAAATACATTTATAAGTTATACCGGAATATTTTATTAAGATAATGAAAGTAATGATAAGAAGTAACATAGATAATAGAGGTAAAAAGCATAGAATTAAACATAACTGTTCTAAGAACAATTTTTGAATGCGTCGATAGAACGTTTACATCAGTTAAATGACGGCTGATTAAAACTTTTTATGGAATTGAAAGCCAGCCTGGTGAATTTATAAAAAGAAATAAACAATAATGATGTTAATACCCTTTTTGGTATAAAAAGGAAATCGATGTTGATGTGTGATTTTCAAAACCAGTTTGACAAACAGGTACTCAGTAACAGATATACAAAGATATCAAGCCAGGAAACAAGGCAATCGTACGCTTATTTGGGAAATACTTTAAAAAGGAGTAAGAATGGGGTCAGTATAGACTTCCGTCTAATGATCTTTTCGAGGGAAGTTTTCAGCCTAGTTTATCGGGGGTGAAGTGGAATGTTGGAATATGATTATTCGCATATCTTTGCATGACTTCAGAATATGAACATTTGACTCTTTTGACCTCGACTCGAAATATAAATATTAGACCAGTCAGACCAAAAAATATGAATATTTGCCTCTGCATCGAATATGAATATTTGGAAAATGTTCCGAAATAAATATGAATATTCTGGTTTGAAATACTCCGCTTTATTCCCCGATAGTTTGGTGGCGAGGCTTTGGTGGTTGGTATGCTGCAGTAATTGCCTTTCAATCTACAAGATATTGCATGAGGCAGTCGAGGAAATCACGTTTTAGAACTGATATGAACTATTGGTCGATCAAGTCTCTCTAAGCCTTCCTTAGATACCTAAGATTTGAGTTTATGGCCACTCGGCTGTAGTAGTCGTTAAACTAATGACTAAAACTAGATCACGTTTGGTTTCACTGTTAAAAATCTTTTATTGGCTTACATCTTAACAACGTTTTTGTATTCATCAGGTGGAAGTGTATTTACTTCCGAATTCTCGAATGAAAACTACAGGTATACTTATTCATGGCGATATAGAAAATCAAACGCCAACCAAAAGCCCATTTCAGAACAATGCTTCACTGCTCACAGAGAAAGCGTCAAGTCGAGGCAATATTCTAGCACTTGGCCTGACTTGGTGCTTTTGTTTGTGAACAATGAAGCGTAAATCGGGTGTGGGCCCAACTGAGTAATCACTTCCTATCTGAGCTAATCCGACTTAATTAACTTAGTTTGCTATCCACTTCGTGCGGAACCAATCAATAGAAAGATAAAGTTTAACCCAACCTTAAACAAACCAATCAGAAGCGTTATACTTGTTTTTAAAATTCTGTGTGTAAAAGCGCTTAAATGTTTACGCTTATAGCTGCAGTCAATAATGAAACAAAATGATTTTTCCTTGTACCTTTGCTGAAAATTTTGGCGTGTTATTTTATGAACACCTATCCCACAACATTGGCGGCGCACTGGCCTGACTCAGAGGCAGAGTGAAACAGCCTGGTCAAGGTACAACAAAAATTAATTTATACCAAGTGTCTTATTTGTTTCAAACATAATGTCTGTGAATTTACTTGACGATGTTTAAATCTAAAACAAACCGGCGAACGCTTTCAATCTATCGGTTCATCTTTACGAGCAACTAGTATGCAATCTAAAAGAAAAGAAATGTTTTTATTTAGGTAAGTTCTTATTAGTAATATTTTAATATTCTTTCCATATCTTGCACTTCGTTGACAGATGTGTAAAGATTTGGAGCTGTGATGCCTACACTGAGTTCGTAGGATGTGGTAAGCCAAATGTAGCAGTATTCAAAAACTAAAATCAATGAAAAATCCAATTTCAATTTAATGGAATAACCGTGAACACTTTAAAAACAGAATGGACTAGATTTTGATGGTAACGTTCCACTTTTAAACAGATGAATACGATTTACACTATTCATTTAAAAATTACTGTTGACAAGAAGTGTGAAATATTTGAAATTATTATACAATTATTCAGCCTGATGGCCGAGACATGTGATCAAATTTCAATATGTGAACTTGACCAGGAAAGCCCTGGCTTTATTTGTAGCATATATTATTATACATTGTTATGTCAAAAGTGAGTTATCCGATTTCTTTCTCACATAATGACTTACACAACCTTGTCCACTGATGGCTGATCGAATCAATTTGAAAGCCTATTTTAATCGCAAAACACGAAACAACCAACATCTTTAGTGAACAGGCCATGTTGTGTTTGTTTGCTGTTACTCGTTCTTTTTCCTTTCAATACTAATTCTTTAACACGTGTATGCTTCTTTTTAGCTTGCAATGCAAATACCTACATTTCAACAACTTTTTTTCTATATGCCATTTCGCCATTTACCGCCGTTTCCTGGGTACGAGTTTCCGTGCTAGCCCACCGAGCTCTCCCCAAGAACATCGAACGAAATGAAATTGAATGAGTTGTCGTTGAATGCGCTTTTATTGAGATGAATAATTTTTCATTGAATTGAATGAATTTTCGTTAAACTGAAGAAACTTCATTGAATCAAACAAAGTGTCATTGAATTTAATGAGTTTTCGTTTAATTGAAAATATTTTTTGATTCAATTGAACGGCCGGAGTTATTTCAATGATACGAAAGGATTTTTCATTTATGCTTACTTTTTGAACTGATTGCAGGACTAAATTATTAAAGCTATTCACTTGTCGCAACCCTACTGCTTAAAATCATTCAAACATGTGTCAACCTGACATCTGGTTTGAAGTTTAGAATTCGTTTGATTAACAACGAGAACCCAAAGTACTTTTAATAAGTTGATGGAATTCAATCAAGGACTGGCTTGACATTTGTTACTAGAACTTTTATAATCAGTAACGCGTGTCATATAATTTTATTGGGTCGGCAAATTAACCAAAGAGACGGCATTTTTAGAATTCAGTGTCTTTGGCGAAGGTCATGCACAATAAGAGACCAAGTTATCTGCACTGAAATTTCAAAGATTGCAATTTGAAAGCATTTTCTGATAAGGCCTTTCTATCATCACGTGAGAATTTGTTTTTGTTTAAAAGTTTGTTACTCCGATGCATTTGATAATATTTTGTAGTTCGCAGAAACGACAACAAAAACATGAAAGTGAAAGAACTTATTTTTATACAAATGATGTAAGTTCTTTTAGTATATGTTCCAAAATTGCACTGTTTAGAGACTACTATTAAATTAGTTTCATACAACTTGAAACCAAATAACATGGTACTGGTTTTAATATCATTATAAACACGAACTGGCCTTGAAGATAGAAACCGAGTTCATGTTTTCAAACAATTTTAACGGTTTGGTAAAAACCTTGTTTGTAAAAACAACCCATTTTAAGTCTAAAATTGTTCATTTTAAGAAGTTTTCGGCTTGGATGGGAAGACAAATAATAGGGACAGAATAAGAGAAGATTAACTTTGTTTTTTTTAAAACGTGTTTGAGCGCTTTTACCACTCCAGTGTTACTTGTTTCTAAAAATCTGTGCTATGCAGCCAAAATGTCTGAACTCACAGACTCTACAATTACTAAATTTAGTTTGAGGCATCGGGCTGGCGTTTTTAAGTACCAGATGAGTTTTCTGTTATGTTTGGACTTGGGAGAGTATTCCCAAAGCCGATTAAAGCTCACATAGTGCTTTTTAGTTTTCTGTTTCAGTGGTGTGTTCGGCATAATTACTTCTTTCTGGGTACCAACCTCAATAAAAAATCTTGATAGCTGAACGGGAGACATGGATAAAATAATCGGCCTCAAATTTAAAACCAACCGATGACCCTTCAGGCGCAATAAGATTTGCATTGTACTGATATAAAATACTTTCATAAACTGATAGACAAAACGCTGTAGGCTTGACCGCGTTTATAATGCGCTAAACGTGACACAGGCTCAAGGAGTTTTTACATCAGTTTTACTTTGTTGTCGTAGATGGAACTCAACGGGTGTGGTTAGCTTGGCTTATATACGGCCATTAACTATTTTGTTGTATGTTGCTGACTCAAGTTGCTGCGACAAGATACATGTGCTTGAAAAGCAATTTATTTTATAAGACAACCAGCCTACAAGCCTTTTTTTCGTTTGGTTTTGCTTTCGATTGCATTTGCTTTGCCTCTTTGCAGGACTGAAGAAAAACTATTAGCTCACTTTACCAGGCTTTATATAGTTGTTCTGGCACACTAAATCAAACCAGTGGAGAGCAAAACACGCTTTTCCGATTTATGGAATGAAGATAAGCTACAGGTCGGAGATGTGATATTTCAGGAAAATCTTACAAATTTGGTTAACGCGCTCCTCAAAACGTTTTATTGAAAACCTTGTACGGCAAAGGTAAAGTACTTTACAACTAGAAAAACCCAACAACGATCTATACTGACTCACAACTGTATTTTTACTTGTGCATGAACTTCGTATCTCAGTTTATCTTCACTCTTTTGTTATTCAGATAGGCTCCTTTCATACGTTGAACGTTGTTCAGTTATTAGCTTATCATAATCATCACAGCAAGTCGACAGCACCACCATTAAGGATGAAACCAGATTAAGTAAGCTAGCTTTCCACTGTAAGTTTCGCCCACGCTTCATTATGATCGCGCTCTTGAAATTATTTTCATGAAGCTTTATCGGTTTGTCCGTCTACACCCAAACTTTAAGCCTTATTTTCATACCCTAACAAGTTAGAACTGATGTCGATGGACGAACCGAATGCACTTATGACCGTTTAAGTGGGGACGGAAGCCGACAATGTTCCGGCCAGACTTTTGACAAAAACTGGACGCGTTAATTTAGACTCGGCCTTCGGTGTAAAACCCTAGGGAGTCAAGGCATACAAATAAGCTTAAACCGTGATGTATTTACTTAATCAAGTACAAGCGAACTATTTCGCTTTATCTTACTGATCTGTCTTTTTTGCGTCAGTTTACGCCCTCTAATTGTTAATATTGAAGCCGACTTATTCATTACTTCACTCATTTTCAATATCAAATCTTTCATGCTAAAAGTGGGCGGATAATTATTGAAAATAACTGAATGCCGGTAATGGCTCCAAACAATCAGCTGCATTTGCAAGATCAGTATTACTCCTTTGAACTTTGTAGTTTAGTAATAATTAATAGTAGTAAATTATTTGAAATAAAAACAGTTTTTTATTTGAAGCCCCACGCAAGCCATGCACTCTTAACAACAGGACATAACAACTTCCGTTTTGAACAGTCTTTTCATTATCAAACCACTAGTACAGTAGGAAGGTATGGCTTGTTTCCCAGTTTGATATATAAGTTATGGTATCTTTTTTAGTTTTCCATTTCAAGTACTACAGTAATGTGCACGTTGTCAAAATACCACATATATAGTTTCACCAATTTTTAGTTTGCTTGTTGTAAATTATTATTATGTATCGTTTGGTGTTGTATTTAGTATCAGTAGTTGTAGAAGTAGTATTAGTCGGTTAATATTTTTATTTGTTTTAAAGGTAAAAAAAACGCATTCAGCCTTAAGGAACATTTTTAAAAGGTTCCGAAATAGTAAAGAAGTAAGGTGTGCGAGAAAAGACTGAATGGATTTTTACAAACTGTTTGAACGCCAAACCCTGAACAACTTCCTATCAATACCGGCGCCCATGCCAGTGGCAGTATACTTCACTAAAGGAACCGCAAAACTAATCAAAAACTTTATACTTGGCTTTCGGATAATCA
The DNA here is from genome assembly GCA_026413305.1 of Hydrozoanthus tunicans. Classification (NCBI taxonomy): domain Eukaryota; kingdom Metazoa; phylum Cnidaria; class Anthozoa; order Zoantharia; family Hydrozoanthidae; genus Hydrozoanthus; species Hydrozoanthus tunicans. The sequence continues at coordinate 20,251 of JAOBAT010032456.1, read as the reverse complement.
AACCATATATGAAATACGATTTGACTTATATTTTGAAGACGTAAATTAACGACACAGTTTTCTAACCTCGAACACGACCTTTAAAATCATCCACGAGCTTGCTGAAAACTTCCCGTAGTGAACTTTTAAAAGTCGCAATGGTGAAATCAATTTTTTTGAATTACACCTTCGTATTTTTCTGATTCGCATTCAGCACTTCACTTTTTTTACGTAATACTAAAAAAATCCAGAGACAAACTTTCCTTCTAGCCTTTAACTTTAAAGTCGTAATGATGAAATTAACTTTCTTATGTTATGCCTTCGTCTTTTTTATTCCGCATTCTTCATCAGTTCAACGGGTTTTTTTTTCTTTTTTTCCCGGTTTTCCCAGTTTTTGCTGTCCTACGTGAACAGACTAATTATCGGGTAAGATGCACACTGTCTAGTTGAAGTTTTATCCGTAAGCATCGATCAACTGCCCTCGCGTCAATCATAAATCCGTATTACAGCAAGTCGCGTACAGGGACACATATATGTTTGTAATTAGTAACTGAAAAAGAATTTAAACTACCGGACAGGCGCAAGGATTGTTGATGCAGCTGTCTTACACTGATTGTTTTTTGTAACAAATTTCTTATATTATAAACGTAGTCACACGATACAGAGCAGTATTGAATCTTTTAAGAGGAGATAAGAAAATTTGTGAAAAACTTTAGACAAACACGAATGGATCTCATCCTGCACGTAATTTTGACAGTTCATTTTCTTATCGTACAAAGTCATAGCGGTTTGGCACTGGCTTGTACCGAATACTCGAAGCTCGGCAGATGTTTTATCGCTTACCTCCATCTCGACTCAATCAAAAAACACAGTTCACTCCCCGTCTCAACTGTACAACACAAACTCCGTCAATATCTCGGCAGACTCGCGGGCCTCGTGTGAAAAGAAAGTTATTGCAAAAAATGACGTTTTTTTTTCTCCAAAGAACGTTATTGTTTAACATTTTTTTCCTCGAGGCATCAATTTCGCTTTCTTTTCAAACCCAACTCCGCTTTTAGTTTTTGGGTGTTTTTACAGTTTGACCACTCATTTGATTTTATCTTACTGAAATTTGAATTCTTCCGATTTCGTTGTTTTTCTTTATAGTCCTTACATACATAAGGTTCTTTAGAACTTCAGGCTCTGGTTACCATTAGTTTTGAGAAATTTTTACATTCCTCCTATCAACCTAATAAAGTTATACCAATTATAAGCACTTGATGGTCATTCGAATAGTATAAAACAAAAGCAATTCCTACAATAACTTCCCATTACTTGACACATATCAGGCCCTTGGAAATGTAATTTAGGCTCGTAGTCTCATGGATGCTTTTTGGGGGTTGTTTCGAAAGCACCCTGGGCATAACATAACCGACTTTAGTTCCTCCGTGCATTGTGAGAGTTTTGCAGCTACATGAAAAATCTGACACATATTGCGTGCGATGACACGGTAAAACATACAAACGAACCACAATTGCCAAGATTAACTTGTATCTCAAACTCAATCTATGTTGGAGGCACAATTTCGTTAATCTCAAAGTATAGCCCGGCCATCAAAATATTAGCGCCGTATTAGGCTAGGATTTCAGCCTGTCCTTATCATTTTGTTTTTGTTTATGGTCATAAAGTCTTTTACTTTTTCCTTTTGTTCTCAAACTCTGCAAAACAAAAGGTCATTAGAACAATCAAACGTGATTGGCCGTGTTTGAGCCGCCACATCAATTGGGCTTTTAGTTAAGTAATCTTGTCAAGTAAAATTGATGTTGTAAAAGTTTATTGTGTTAAAGAAGGCCCGGTTCCCTTTGTTCAGAACAAACACGGTGCTCGCGAGGTGACAGCCAAACTGTATTTGAAAACTTGTTTTACGTCATATTGCTTCTAGAAACATGAATTCCCTTAGATTCTTTTAACCGATTTTAAAAAGCCACAGACTTTGACATTAAACTCCTTCTGTTCCTTATTCACAACTTTCAAAGTTATCTTAGCGGTCAATAAGATTTTCTATCGCACCACGTAGTAACCGAGAGTTAGAAAACTTATGCAAATCTGCATGGCTACGAGAATTGCTCAACAATAGATCGCCTTTGCCGGAAGCTTGGTTTGTCCGTGTGTTACATGATCCGTGGCCAGCCAGCACAAAATCTCATGTCAAACGCCTGTCAATTTGCTCAATTCTAATTAATACAAAGGCTCTTATTATTTTCATTTCATTGTATCGTGGAGGTCAACCTAAGCCATTGATCTCCTGAACCTGAAAATTTCAGAGAAACAATCACGAACGTGCACAGATACTAGCAAGACCACGAGTGCGTAACTTTGTGGGTTGAATGTGTGCGTTGTAAAATCAGCCGTAATAGAAAATGTCAGGTTTGTAAACATTAGTTATCAGAAGAAAGATTCACAGGAAGTTAAAGAATTTCTGTTGGACAAAGCTAACGAGATGGCGCTCTGATTAAACCTTCTAGACGACCGTTTCGATTAGTTTCGAGCGTTTCTGAGCAACAAGAACTTGAATTTTGTCCTTAGTTTAGACAAACGAGTAACTCTAAGATGAAGGGAGACCTTGATATTATGTATGTACTATTTGTGCGGATTCACGCTGTCCTTAATTGATAACCACAACTGTAGAGTGGACTTGAATCGTGAGACGGATGTAATTCAGGCAGTAACAGTGCTTTCTGGATTTTTTTTCAGTTCTCTGATGTTTGGAAAAGACGAGTTTGTTGTAAACTAGGAGAGTCCATATTCAGTGTTTGTCTCTGCAATGGCCTGGTCTTGGCTCGCTCGCCTGTCCGCCACTGTTGGTGTTTTACTGGTCGTACACACGCCGTGCTTCAAATCCGACGGGAAAGGTGAAGAAACTGTATATTGACTCTAAATAGGGTGCTTTCCTTGTTGTTATATTCGACTTAACTGTATTCTTTTGTTTATGAAATCAAATCATTGACTTCAGAATTCCCAGGTTTAGGTCGACATCTGGTTACTTTGTCACATAAACAGCTCTAATAATAATGGTAGCATAAGTTGAGTTGTTAGGGATAATAATTGTTTCTTACGATGTTCAATACGGTAAATTTATTAAGCGACTTGCGATGCGGAATAGTGTTTGTCGGACATTCTTTTTCTAGTACGTGTGCGCCGACTTTGTAACTGGTATTGTAGTAGAGAAAGGAATCTTTTGATAGATAGGTGAGATCATTCATCAAAGACACCGTGCACTTTGTCTTTTGACAATTCCTTGGCGCCACATTCTACACCTTATCTCAAAAGACATTTATGAAAGCTTTACAACGTAGAATGCGAGTCAGTCAGAACGTGTATCACACCGCGTGTTACACCGAAAGCCCAATGTAATAACTTGGCGTAACTGCTGTTTGTTGAAATGTATCGATATCAGGCTGTTAATGGCGAGGTCGTTCCTCGTAAACTTAATGTTTTCCTGAGCACACCTCAAAACACGTTTCATTAAGCTTGAACTTAGGTTAAACTAGAATCGTTTTAATTTGTATAAAAAAAGTTTAATGAAGTTGTAATTTGTTCAAAACAGAAGCTGTAAAGATTAATAACAAAAATAACTCGGCTTCTTTAAACCATTGTGGAAAATCAGTAATGATCTTCGTTTACTCTCACCGATATCATCACAAGATATTTAGGAGTCTTATTTTCAGACCTTTTCTGTATCAACTTATCAAGAGCTCTCTCTTATCAATTTCATCAACGATTCGTGACCAAAAATTAAAGAATTTTCGCCGTCAGATTCCATTATCGGCGCACGTGAAGGACATATGCTCTGCCGTTCATAGAAAGCTTTTGGGCTGTTTTCAATTTCACGCTCCTTGATCTCGGAGCGTTCTGGTAATATTTTACATTTTTATTCTCAAATTAAAATTGAAGCTAACAATTTCTCTTTAATTTAAAGTGCTTTACCGAACCTGACCTTTTGCGTTCGACCGTTTTAGCTAACTTATAATCATTTTTAAAAAGTTCGGTCTTCTACGTTTTCAAGGACGTTCTTTCGAGAGAAAGCTATCGACTTGACAGTTAACTTTTCTTTCTATTCATCATTTTATGAATATTTTATTATGAAAAGTAAGGTTAATTAGAAAAATCTTAGGAAATGATTTCGTTGTTGCAAGTCATAGCGCACTTTAAACTAGGAATCAAAAAATAAAAAACTAAACAATTTAAAACAAAACAAGTCAAATTATAACTGAAGCGATGAATAATCTGTATTCATATGCTAATTTGCTCAAAATTCTCGATGTCGTTGCGAGTAAAGAAACCTTGTTTCTCATCAAATTTAGCTCACAAATATTTGTACTTATTTGTTTTGTGGGTGAACAGTAAGGCTTTGTTACCCAACGCTCTTCACTACAGTTCACCTTTTCCGTTTGGTTTTCGGTGTCATCAAACTAGATTCCATCAAGAATCCAGCATGAAAAAATCAAACTTGAAATCATTTGAAAACAATTAAGAAACTTTATTGGTAAACAACTTGCGAAGTTGCACAAGTGTAGCGTTTTAGCATAATTTTAGCTCAGTATTTGCTTTGTCTCTGTAGCTGTGCATTTTATTCATCCAGTTGCGTACAATGTCATTGGGCTGGTGAAAGGAAGTGACATTGTTTTTGTGAGGAAACAGGGGTTATTTACGTCAGATGTCAGGACCCACGCGCGTTCTTACCCTAATTTTTTCGCAGTGAGGGAGTTGAAAGGAGGGACTTTAATGTGTCATGGTGGCGTTGAATTGATACCTAGGGCGTGTTATGAAATACTTCCAACAACTTACTTTGCTACCTGTGCTTTGTGTTTTAAATTCAAACCATTGCCATTTTCTAATGTCCTAGCTAACCTTTTGTAATTATAAAATGATTTGGACTCCAGTTTAAAAATCGGTCAAACTTTTGAAAACAGGGAGCATGCTGCGAGCGTATTAATGAGACGTGACTCCGCAACACAAATATTTTCTAGCTCGTTTCGTTTGTTGATTTATATATATCTTGCTGTTATAAGACGCACAGCTTTAAATACAGGGCTTAGTTGGACTTCTTCGAATATTTTCTGTTTAATGCAACAATGAACTTGGGTCAGAACAAATTCTCGCGTGGAATGATCCCTGGGAAAATGTTCTAATCTATCCACTTTTTGTCTGTCAATATCCGGATTCGAGTTAGCCTTTGTCGGAAGACTCTTGAATTCTGAGGTTTTCCGTAACTGTAGGGAGGGCTTTCTTTTTTTCTGCGAATGATGATAAGCCCTGTTAAGTTGCGAGAATAATTGCCATAAATATCTTATCAAATTTGTAGAACTTCATAGCAATTTAACTGTCAACAATTTTGCTTATGATAGCATCCCTTTATAGTCCGCATTCTTGAACATCTTTCATCCCTTTGCTATTTACTATGAGCAACAAGCAACAAGCATCTACCAGATGGGTTCATAACGAATGTTTTTTGTGATTTTATAGACTAAAATATAGCTTCCAGATCTTTATATCAATAGCGAATAGAAACGTGTCTCCTTTTGTACCACATTGTATGTCTTATCTCCGACCTTTAAAAGAGCAATAGCCTTACCTAAAATTCAGCTGTTAGCCGTGATGAATTAATTTTACTAAGAAGATAAAGGTAAGTTGCTTTTGTCAGGTAAAAGAACGCCATTTGTTTATAAAAATGTATTTGCCCGAAGGCTTTTCTTCGATACCGTGCTGCTAAGTTAATGAGAAAGTTTTGTATAAAGTAATTTTATGCATCAAATGTCATACGCGCCTTAATAGTATATGTTTTTCGGTCTATGGATTTTGATGTAGCGACTGAGCCTCGTTTGAATGTTTACAAACCTCAATCAAAAAAAGACAAAATAACAAATGTTTCAATGAACATAAATACGCCTTTTAGGTTATCTGTCCTTTCACATACTACACGTTATTGAGTCGTGACATTGATCAAAAATGCATCTTTCATCCAAGAACAACATTAGCAGCCAATCGTGTTAAAAGGTCATGTCGGCTCCAAGCAGACTCTTTTTACGACCTTTAGGATGTGTTTAACTAGTGTTTAGTGTAAATGAAGGCTGCCACAGTGCTTGGTGCCCCTAGCTTGGCCTTTACCTCGTGGGATGTTTTTCTTGGCTCCATCATGCAGCCAGTTGTCAAAGCATACCCTCCAGGCCGGAAATCTTAGCAGTTATGACGAGTATGTGCCTTTTGTCATGTTATGTCTTCAAAACAGCAGAAGGACAAGCTCGGTTTGAGATCTCTAAGAAAAACACAACTCTGGCTCTGTGGTGACATAAATCCTCGTTTTTAAAGGGCTTAGTTTTATAAAAAACTACTTTTTTTCGTCAAGCTCATCAGAGGTTTAGTAATTAAGACAAAAATGAATCGGATTTAAAGATTTCCATCGAAGTGACGAAAAACCTTAGCGCCGGTTGTATGCTGGAGAACTTAAGTAAGCAAGGACAAAGGTTAAAGCATACAGATGGAAATATTTTTTCGTTTTCTTGTAATTCAAGAATTACATCGCGTGTACATTGTTTGCTCAGCCGGAAGGAGAGACTTACTAACGTTAAATCCCTGTTAGAATTCCACTTTTTTTAGGCTTTGCTCGTCTACCCTCCATAGAGACTGTAACTTCCACATTTTGATGTTCTGACCATCTTTAATGAAGAAACTTATCAGTTTTCCAAAAAATAGTTTTGGCAAGCAATAATGTAAGTCCTAGTGTTCAAAAAGTGGTACTTGTTGTAAATTCTTTTCGTTACAAAGCGCTTCCGCCGGCGTTGTCTCCTTAATACTATCTAGGACACTTAATATGTGCAAAAACACTTGACGATAAGAGAAGGGCTGCCACCAGATGTTCATTGATCCAAGGTTATACCAACACTTTGAGGCTAAAAGTCCAGAGATTTTAATCATGCGTGCTCGGTAATGCGACAGTGTGATCAGCAGGGCTGCGCAACCAATTCTCCCGCGTTGCTTTCGGTTCAAATACATTCAGACTGGCATGAACAGCATCGTAGAAGCTAGTGCTCAGCTATCTATATTAAATGAAGTGATTGGAGCAGTACTGACTTAGCGTGGGATTTTAAAAATATTTTCCCTAATCCCTTCTCAATGATTGATATTAACTATGGTAGGCTACTTGGTTCAGTAGTAAACAAAAAACACTTTATTTCTAAAAGTAACTTTAACCATATAGGAATATTTCATAAATCACATGTCGTCTGCAAATGATAGACGCTCAACCAACTCTGAAGAGTTTCTGGACTCCGTTGATCTTTGAAGCTTCACCCTCACTACAAAGCTAGATTCTTGTCAACCAAATTGTGAAGCTCTTGTCGTTGGTTTGGACACCACAGTGTTTAGCAGACTCTCGTCCATCTGGAAAGTTTCTCAAGTATTGAACCAATCTGCTTTTTTACCCCTTTAAAAATTCCTTTAAAGGTCCTTGCCAACCAAATTTGAAATCTCTTCCTATTTAGCTGGAGACCATGCCATTTTTGGTAGATATTTAAATCAGTTTAAGGTATTCTCAAGTAACCAACCCAAGTGCATTGTTCATCACCCTTTACCTCCATTACAATGCATGCTAATTTTTGTGCCTACGAAACCATGCTTTAAAACTCTTGCTGTTTTGGTTGGTGTTTTTATATTTCAGGAATTCTTAAAGTGTCCATAAAGTTATTATTCTTTACCTCATAGATAGACCTTGCTAAATGAAGAGTGGCGGCAAAAAAATTTTGTCAAAATCTTTCGTAGTTCTCGAGATTAACATTAAGTGCTTTCAACTGATGACGTCACAAGTGTGAAAAACAAGTTTGCATTTTTTTGAAACTGCTGCCAATCCGTAGCCTTTGCATGATTGTGAGCCAAATTTGATCTATCTACGGGTCACTGTTCTTCATTAAAACAAGGTATATTCACTGAGGTAAAAAAGATTGATTCCATAGGCAATTTAAGTAACCAATCCAACTGCATTGTTGTGACCTTTTATTTCAATTATAATGCTAGTCTCTTGCCAACCACATTGTGAGGCTCTTGTTGTACTTCCGGACGGTACACCCTTTGACGTGTGTTCTTAGTCAGGGAATATTTTTACTCTATTAACGTATTAATTACCCTGTTCCATCATTACCACTAGACATTGTCATATTAACTGCGAGGCTCAAGAAATGATTTTTAAAAAAGTTTTCTTCTAATTCAATACATCAGTTTTAAAAAGCAAATTTTCAAAAACTGAGTTTTGCCTTTGCTATATTTGATTTAATTAGAGAGTTTGGCTTTATCTTTTTTGTTACTTAACTTTTGTTCCCCTCCTTGAAAACATGTGTTAACCATGCCTATTTTCTTGTGCAAGTATTTTTGGTAAGATAGTTTAAACTAGGTTGAATTTGTTTTTTCTGTGTGTGGATAAACGCCTTCCTTACAAGACGTAGTAACCTTAGAATTCCGAATGCCCCCTGAACCAGTTAGTTTTTTTAATTTGTTTCAGGGTGCTAGAATTCCTTTAGAATTAGTGTTTCTATACTGTGATTACAATAAGTTGAAATAATGGGGAAAATAGTGTGTTTGCTTTCTCGCGAGATACTCTCTTCGTACCATAGATCATAAAAAGTGCCTTTACGCTCTTTCTTTATATTATATTTCTGCATGTTTTCACGTTTGTTGTTCTTCTTGTTGTAAAGGTGCTTGATTTTGACATTAAGCTTATTTTTATGTCAAGGTGTACGATTAAGATAGAAACGTATTGGTATCTTTTCTCCCAATGCAGTGATGCCAAGATTTCGTCAGAACTTTCCGCTTGTGAAGGAAGTTTGGGCGGAGACTGGAAGAAGCAAGAAATTGCAATGCTACGTGGAAAACGAACAAGACGTGGATATATACAAGTGGTATAAAAACGGCAAAGTCCTCAAGACGGCCATTTCGCGCATGCGTGTTAAGTTATGGAGATATCTCAGAATAAAGAACGTTAAGAAGGAAGACGCTGGCAGATACATGTGCGAAGCGCGCAACAAAGCGGGAAAAATAAATGCCACGATTATTTTACATGTGGAAGGTGAGTTGCTTCTTTAATTCAACTAATACTACGTTACATTAAATGTACACATCACTTAATTAGCGATCTGAAAATAAACAGTAACGAAGTAAATGCGGTTTAATATTTTACAATTTTCAAATGTATCTAGAAATCAACTCGATACTAAATGCACAATTTTTGAATAAGAAAGTTAGCGCGAATAAGGCAGACAAATCACTTTGTTTGACAAGAAGGTTACTCATCGCTATAACACAATTTTGCAATTTTTCTGATATAATTATATGTAAAGAGCGTGAGATTAACTACTAGAGACCTTAAGCACAAGACGTTCGTGTTGCCACGGAAGCCAACCGGAACTCTAATATCAGTAGTTGACGCGTACTTGCACACGTCATGCGGTCGTGATGATCGTCACGGGGGTGAAAAGCACTTTGGAGGCCTCGTTGACGATCACCACGACCGTATGACGTGTGCAAGTACGCCTCAACTACTGGTATTTGATTTCCGGTTCGGCTCTGTGGCAACATAGACGTGTCGTGTTTAAGGTTGGATTGAAGGTTTTCACGGCCGGCCCCCTGCTTCACTGATTCTAATGCTGATAGTTATTAGTTATGATTTTGTTGCATAAACCTGGTTGTTTCCATTTGGGATATAACAAAGAAAAAACAACAAGTTATAGAATATATGGGCCGCGGCGATAATTGCGCGTTGGTTCAGCAGCTACAAACTAGCTCGATCTGACACCTGTACAAAAACAATTTTTTTTGCATTTTAAAGCTTAAAATGGCAGTCGGAGCACCAGATTAACAGACTACTGAGTTGTTTCTGTTTTGGTTGTTCCTGTGCTTCTCCCTTGTTGATAAAGTACGAGAACCCTGTGCGAGATCTAGTTTTAGGTCACTTGTACTTTAACTTATGTTTCATTCTTTGCTGCTTATGTGAAACAAAAGTAGCAATTAGGAGTTACTTCTTTTGTTTATTAAACAAACCCCTCTTTTTGTGCAGGTCCAGCAAAATCACCTAGAAATAAATCTGTTAAAGGTATGTCTTCAGTTTCTGTCATTCATTAAAGGTGTACTGTACAGTTCTTTTTAAATCGTTTTGAAGCTAAATATCAATGCGATTCCTTTCAAAACGAAGTAAATATATTGTAGAAAAACAATTCACTACTAGCTGGTAATCAAATGAATACCGAAAAAGACGGCTGTTGTACATGTTACCCAATGCATTGCGAATCCTCCACCGCTAAAAGAAACTCATGTCGTAGTCATGTGCCTAATCGTGGAATATGAACTCCATTTCTTGTGCAGCTGCTCCACGATTTCTCAATCCTGACAAGATGCTAAAGACTCTGATTGCATTACCGGTCGGAAACACAATTAAGATGGACTGCACGGCCATTGGAAACCCAAAGCCCACTATTGTATGGTACATGAATGGGAAGGTTTACAAAGAAAGGGAAGGACAACCTGTTGATCAGGATCCCTATAAACATGTGATAAGTTTGAAAGATTCTGTGCCTGGAGATAGCGGAAAATACACGTGTAACGTCAGTAACCCATATGGATGGATCAACTACACATACAGGGTGGACGTGCAAGGTAGAGTTCCCTTTTACTGCTCGGGTGCACTTGATAACGTCATAGCGGCCCTGTTGGTTACTAATAGGAACAGGCGTATAGCTCAGTTGGTTAGAGCGCGGCCTTCTGAGTTAGGGGTCCCCAGTTCGATTCCCGGTGACTGCACGTCTGTTTCGACTTTCTTCTGATCAGTGTAGCTGCAGCTTTGAATACCCGTAAAACGGAGCACTGACGGAGGGAGGGGGTAAAGGGCGCACCGTCGGCTTCCATTGATACCAGCACTCTTTGAGAGTTGAAGGAACTACCGACGTTAAACAAAGAGACCTTTGCCTTTACCTTTACCTTACCTTAAACAAAATAATTTTGGTGGTTTCTTTTCTTAAGGGAACCAACATGGTCCCTTCGTCGTTTGTATTTGGCGTCTCCAGGGAATGATTGCAACCCAAGAATTTGTGGTGTGTTGCACTTTGTAATCCAAATGGGTTTTTTTCTTGTGGGGCCTCGCTTCCATTGTTACCTTTCTTCAGGGTTGCCACGGTCCTTGAAATTCCTGGAGGAACGGGCAAAAACATTCCAGGCCTTTGAAAATCGTGGGTTGAGTTCCTTGAAAATCCTGTTCAAAATGGGCAAAATATTTTATCTTGAATTGCCAAAATTGACGTTTACATAATAATTTGGATTTGACAATGTTCCATAACAAAAACAAGGCTCAAAATTTTCTCAAGCAGCTCATTTCGTGATCATTACCCAGAATAATAAAGCTTGTTAATGTGGCGTATGTTCAGTTGTGCACTAATATTTTTAAAAAAAATTTAGAGCTCTTCAATTTTTAAGATTTTGATTAGTTTTCATACTTGGCCTATTTGTTTGGTTAAGGTAAGAAGAAAATAGTTGGAAGACGTGTTTGTAACTCCTCATTAACTTGGAAGAAAAACAGCTATGGCCGAGACAAATATTTAGAAAGTTATTTTGAGTTAAATGGTTCAAATTTTGCTTCAAAATAAAATGCTACTGCGGTCTTCTTTGTTTAAAGTTAGAGTAAACAAATTTATGGCTCTTGACCAAATTTTACCAAATGATTTGCTTTGCAGAGAGAATTCGTGCAAGGCCCATTCTTCAACCAATCGCCAATACCACAGTTTATGAAGGACAGAACGCAACACTCGCGTGCAAGGCTTTGTCAGACTCCATGCCACATTTTCAGTGGCTAAAATGGTTCCATAGACCGACTAACAACTCTGGAAATCTTACTAAAGCTTTAAAAAACCATAACCTTTACGAAGTAATAAAGCAGAACAATTATGAAGAAGACCAACAACTGTTGGTACCGTCAACAAAAAAGCAGTTTGCTCCCCATGGTGTGAGCCTGACCTTGGTTAATGTAACGAAGAAAGATGAAGGTCAATACACGTGCCTTGTCGGCAACAGTGTAGGCTATGACGTCACTCACACCTACGTCATCGTTCGAGATCGTTCACTTCTTGGTGAGCGGTTTTTAAAGCTTTTTGTCTTAACGTACACAGTTAGACGGACAGACAGACGACAGTACGTTTTATTGCTCTTACAAAGGGAAAGCACACAAATCGTCAGCAGCCTTAAGTGGCTTTGGCAAAGATTTTTTTGCAGTCAATTTTATAGCTGATCGTCGATATGAAGTACAACAATATCTAGAAAATGGTATTTTTCATTGTGTCAAACATTTAGCCACTTAATTTTGCGTTGCTAAAACAATATCAAAAGTGTGTTAACGGTTAAAGGAAGCTTTGTATATAGGACTCAAAACCTTACTATGAAAAAAAAAAATGTAACTTTTCCAACAAAATATTTTTCCTGCATTTGATGGTGTTTTAAGTGTAATTTTTTTCCTTCTAGTATCGACCCACCCAGAATTAACCAGGTTTTAAAAGAGTATTCTGGATTTATTTGGTTTGATTTTTCTGCTTACAGTCGTTTTTTCCCCCTTGTTTTAGTTACCACAAAGGCTTGGAAACCGAACAATTGGAGCGAAGTTGTTAACGTAAAGCAACTTGAAAATAATTCGAATGGCAGTGGTTGGAATGATATATATGTACCTATTATTATTGTGGCAGCTCTAGTATTATTCGTGACAGGAGCAGTATTTCTTTATTGCTACTACGCAAAAGTAAAACAGAGCGGATTGTACGGGAAATCAATGGAGAGCTATCGGACCGACAGTGATGGAATGATTGTCCAGTTTGATGGTAGACACAACTCGGTCTCTACAGTCGGATCTGGGTCTTCGTACGCATCAACAGCGGCTCTCTTACGGCGGAGCATGCGCTCTAGGTTGGGGTCTAACCTTTCGCAAGTCTCGGAGGTTGATTTACCTCTAGATGACCTTTGGGAAATTAATCGAAGCCAAATTAAGTGTCTTGAAGTTCTCGGTGAGGGTGCTTTTGGTCGCGTCGAGAAAGCAGAAGCAGTTGGGCTACTTAACATGCCATACAAGTCTGTGGTTGCTGTTAAAATGTTAAAAGGCAAGTAAAGATACCAACAACAATGATAGAAATAATTTCTATCATCTTTCCCACGTTTTCTGTAGTTGCTGGTCCCTTCAATCCCTCGGCTTCCTACCCTCTACGACTCTTCGGTAAACGTGCGGGAAAGAAGGCTAGAACATGACAATAGCAGTAATAATAATGATAACATTGATAATAATGATGGATAGAAATAATAATAGTTGTTGTTAATAGTAATAATTTAACAATTTTGGTTGGCCGATTTCAGAGGATGCAACTGATCATGAACTAGCAGATTTAATCTCCGAGATGGAAGTAATGAAGACCATTGGAAAGCATGTGAATATAATCAATTTACTAGGAGCTTGCACGCAGGATGGTGAGGAATTCCCTAGTTTAACCCTTTCAGTTACAAATATGACATTCCATACTAGTAAATTCTCCTAACCTTGGTTCGCATGTACAAAGCCTGGATAAGCTATCCTCTTGATAAAAGTTAATCGTCGTCACTGATAACTCAAAGATTAAAATGATTCTTTGTTCATTTCTCTATCCCTGGTTGTTTAGTGGGTGGAAAACCCTTAAAGCAACGGGTAAAATGGTGTCAAACACTTTTCATTATAGTTTGACTGTTAAAAATAAAAAGCACTTATCCGGCGGATAGCTTATCCAGGCTTCGCACCTTGAGCTCTTTTCAACCGTAAACTTAAACTTGTATAAAAATTTATTGCTTGTAATATTTTGAGTGCTACATATAGTGTTATTATCGTACGACCGGGCTTTGGAAGAAGTTTGGTTTTTTACTTCAGAATTTTTTCTTCATTTGATCTGTTTCTATTTCCTTGTTGTTAGAGGTTCTATTTGTCTTTTTTATGTAAAGAGAAATTAGATGCTGATAAACTAGTTTTCCTTTGAAAAAAAATAGCTTTTTCTCATTAATACTTGAATTGTTTTAATTTCCTAGGCCCTTTGTTTGTTATCGTTGAATATGCTTCATACGGGAACTTGCGCCAGTTTCTGCGTGACCGTAGACCTGGTACCGAGATCAATGATGAACCGCTGACCTTAATGAATCTGGTGTCCTTTGCTTACCAGATTGCAAGGGGGATGGAATATCTTTCTTCCAAAAAGGTACCCTCCTACAACATGTTGTCACCTGGTTAGGGAAATTGTTTGTAACGCAGATAACGATATAGTTTTGAATTGATTGTTTTTAAACTTAAATATCTCTGGATATCTTTTTCTTTTGATAGCAGTGCCTACTTTTAGGATTCATAATAGCTTACTGGAACCGGGGATTAACAGTAAAACCTCTCAAGACGGACACCTACGGGACTGCCCTCAACTGTCCGTCTTATAGAGACTTAAGAAATGACTGACAAAATGACTTAATAAATGACTGAGAAAAGGCACGGCAGGGACCAAGATTTCTTGTCCGGGTGTCCGTTTTATCCGGGTGTCCGTTTTAAGGGTTCAACTGTAAGAACACTAAGGTACATAATACATGTGTTGACTCTCTGTAATTCGTGGACCGAGCACTGAGTTCTGGTGTATCACGAAGATACCATCACTCACGAAAAAGGGTTTCATCATCTTTCAAAAGCAGATGACACAATTCAAAGTAGCCGGCAACTGACAAAGGAAAATTGTTTGACCCTTACATACAACTTTCATTTGCTCAGCCCACAAAGAGACTTAAGGCCCCTCTTAAAATTTTCAAAACTTTTTGTACCAGAATTTTTCTCCCCTTTTTATTATTACAGTTCATAGTTCTCGCGCTAACATGAGCAGCTTTTTCTTTTCAGTGCATCCATCGCGATCTAGCTGCTAGGAATATTTTAGTTGGTGAAGACAAAATCATGAAAATTGCAGACTTTGGCTTGGCAAGGGATGTACACGAAATTGATTACTACAGAAAGACAACAGACGTAAGTGTTAACTTTTTTGTCAACAGATTGAAACTGCTATATGAACATAGTTAAATTTTTCAGACGTAACAGTAAAAGATTTGCAGTTTTCCGTCAGTCTAAAACCATTGAAGTTTGTTATTTCTTGTTTTCATATTCTCAAAGAGCAAACGCTGGAAACGCAATTTTTTTGCAACTTAGCAACATTTCTTTTTGGTTTTAACGCTTTCGTTACAACTGTGCTTTACAAAAACCAATCATCAAACAATTCATAAATATGGTTTGGCTTGGAAGGTTTGAATATAAACTTCCGACACTATTTAAAAAAGCAATTGTTCGTTAACCTTTTTGATGTCTTTGTTAACAGGGAAGACTTCCAGTGAAGTGGATGGCTCTTGAAGCGTTGTTTGACCGCGTTTACACAACTCAAAGTGATGTGTAAGTCTGCTCCTCGCAAGAAATTTAATTATGGTGGAGTTTTCTAAAGCTCAAAAACCAATAAGTGCTCAACAAGAGTCGCCCATATGTGTTGAGGAAGGATTACGCTCGAAAGCCACGTTTTGGCGCTTTAGCGATATTTTTGATAATATCACCGTCTATACTTTGAATTATGTTGAATTTCTCCTATACGCTTATAGACTGAAGGGATAGGAAGCATCTTGAATATTTTGAGAACTTGAGTATGAGTTTTAAGTTTTAAATGTAAGAGATTGGTAGTTAAAGAAAAAAAAAAATTAAAGTTACTAGTTGACAAATCACCATAGCTGCGTTTGCGTATAATCAGGAGGGACGGTTTAGTGCCTCGACAATTTTTCTCTTCGTATCTCCGTCCTAGCTCTTTCAGCATCCACCAAAATCGTCGGTTTCATGAGTAGGCCCAAGTAACCTAGCTACATATGCAGTCGAGCGCGTGGCCTTGTTGCCTAGGACCTAGATAATGTCAGGATAGGTAGGGTGTCAATACACATATCAGGAAATCAATATTGATATCCATTTATTTATTGCTCTGGGTGAATTTATTTGTTTTTTTGATTAATTGTACGATCGGTTGAAACATTTATTTGTTGTGTTCTGACAAATTATCATTTCTTAAGCCACATGCTCTCACCTGTTCATATTGTACTAAACGGTAGAGACAGTATACACAATTGAAAATTGGAGTTTTAAGATAAATTTGACTATCCGTAGCAGTACACCCAATATTAATTTGATTTCTTGATATTTTTATTCTTCAGTTGGGCTTTTGGTGTACTAACGTGGGAGATAGTGACATTTGGTAAGTGGCAACTGTGTTTTAAAGTTCCCAGACTCTCAGTGCTCAGTGTATTGGATTGTGAATAAATGGTTATTCGTTTGGAATAGTCTTCCAGAGGGGCTGAAATCTGCCTCCAAAATGTATTTTTAAAAAAACCCTAAATACTCTCTTATTTCAAATTTTAGATAGTCAAGACGTCTACCTAAATACCAATCAAATTGCTGAAATTATAGCAATAATAACCGAGAATAAAAATATATATCAAGAAAATTGTAACTCTATTTTGTAAATAGCTTTTGTGGTTCACGTCTTCTATTATATCAGCTATTCATATGCGGTGCAGCATGTTCCTTTTTTCTGTCAAATCAAAAAAAAGTGTTGTTGTTGTTCGTTATCTGAATAGTAACCCAAGCTGAATGTTTTTGCTCAGTCTCAATCAGCTCCTCAACATCTTTTTTCTCCCTACCTAACTGGTACGATATCAGTCATTTGGTAATGAGAAAATGGCAATCGATCAACATAGCAAACGTCTGACGATGAAAAGAAAAAATTATCCTAAAAATTTAACTTTACACCATAACTTGTAATTGGAACGTCTATCGTTTTCTTGGTAAATACCTAACTAATAGTTCTCGAAGTTTCCTTGAATTTTTGTTTACCATATGTCTCCTTTTTCAGTTTTCGAAGCTCGGACTTTATTTCTTTTTCTTTTTTTTTTTTTTTATTTTTGTGCCTCGTTCTGAACTATGTTCATCTGTGTCTATCAAGGTGGATCGCCATACCCTGGAGTCCCGCTAGAGAAGCTGTTTGAGTTGTTAAAGTCTGGTTATCGAATGGAGCGACCTGTTAACTGTCCAGATGAAATGTAAGTGGTTTCTAACCATTATTTTTTTTCATTTTCAAAATAAGACAAATGGCTGTTGCATTGAAAACAGCAAAAATGACCTCTTTTGTTTGATTTTGTTTAGATATTCTTTGATGCTTAAATGTTGGCACGAAAATCCTTCATCGCGACCAACGTTCGATGAACTCGTTAAAGAATACGATGGAATGTTGAGTGATTTATCTGACAAGGTAGGTTGCTAATTCCCCTACAATGGTATAAGTGATTTAAGAGTAGTGGCAGTGGTAACAGTGATAGTAGAGAGCTTTAGATTCGACAACCAGTACTAGTATGAGTACGAGTTTTTCCCATTCGTAATACTGCGGGTGCCGGAAAAGCGAAAAAATCACGCCATCTCGTTGTGTTCAGTCTCAGTCACCGTCATCTTGTTTACGACGAATTTTCCAAAAAAAAAACTCGGTGCGTGGACTACGGGATTTCGGCAAATCTTCGTAACTCCAGCGCGCGTAGTTCAACGAATTGGGAAAACTCGTACCCATTGTCAAATCCGAAGGTCTCTAGTATGTATTCATGATAGCGGTAGTGGTAGTAGTAGTAATGCAGTAAAGTCATAATAATGATAATAGTAATGACGTCTAATAATGCTTATTAAGGAAGATTGGGACAAACATTTTAACAAAAATACAACTGAAACTATATTGGCCGAGCAACGTTTCGGCATCTTACACACGCTGGCACTTGCATCAACGCGTTGTTGAACACAAAAAAAGAAGCTCTGTGGTGAGCAAGCACCACATCGAGAAACACAGCACTAACACTGATAACTTGTCTAATTCATTCTCAGTTCCCCGAAAATGCAGGAACACATTTGACTGTCTTATATATGAAGTGTTTTTTATCAGAAAGTTCAAACCCAGTTCAAACTCTCAATCTGACTCAATCCGTGCGAAGCTATTTACCTGACATCTATTTACCTGTTTCATTTTTCTAAACAATGGTTACATGCATTTAAATTGACTCATAACTCTGTTTAAGTTATTTACATATATCACTTCATCTTAGCTTGACAATGACGTCGGTAAGATGCCGAAACGTTGCTCGGCCAATATAGTTTCAATTGTATTTTTGTTAAAATAATGTTTATAGTACTGATATGAATAACTATAATAACTTACTACGAAAGTAGAAGCAATATTTAACACATTGTTTAACAATTTATCTGTTTACTAACACAGGAATATCTTGAGCTCGAGTCGCCTTTACTAAGTCCAGTTCCAATGACAACTCCTTCGTCCTCTGAGGCAGGACTGACTCCCAGAGACTCGCTGGGGTCAAGTGTGTTTGATAGTGTAGACAATATATGGACTACTGTTAACAATGTACTGCAAAAGGGTAACAACCCTTCAGATAGTAACGGACGATACAATATGATCAGTAACATTTCCCAGGAGAGTGGATACGACACGTCAAGAAATGAACTAAAGTGTACGAGTAGTGAAAACGACGAGAACGTTGCGGACTTAGAGCAGTCGAAAAACAAAACTAGGGTGTTAACTGTAGATGGGAAGAAGATGGTGTTTTTTAGAGCACCTCTGCAAAGCGAAGTTTGACCCAAGGAGTACGCGATACTGGTTTTGGGAAACCCTACGATACAACGAATGTATCAATGATGAGGCTATGAGGAGATAGCTGCATAGCGTCTCGTTTGTATCTTTCTGGTTCTGTCACGACGATATCACGGTTGTAAGGTGCTCGTGTTTGACCCTCCAAACAGGAAAGTCTTTATTAAAGAATGTTTGGATGGCGGGGGAAAACACGTGGGGGCCCGCCGGGGGCGGTTAGCATGCAAAGCTGCAGGCGGTTGAGTCAGTCTACGAGTGTATGCTCACCCCGTTATTTTCATGATTACACAATAACACTTCGAGTGGGGTCAGTTCACACAAGGAAGCTACCTTCAGCAAGTCTACAAATGATCGTAGAAAGACTACACACTTCGAAAAAAGTGCCGAGAAATTAAAATAGAAGTATTACCTTTTATATCTTCAGGTTTCTATCAGGTTCTTGAAGTTAATTTCTGAACAAATCACTAATCGTGGATAAAAAGCAACTGTTATCGGCGAAGTACTCCAATGCTTAAACAAAAGTGTTGCGAAACACGTCAAAGTTTTGAGACACTGTTTTAAACTCACTTAAAAAAGTAAAAAAAAGTCATCTTGAATTACTTCCTCTAAAGACTCTAACAATCTTATTTTTTTACCTACAACAGCTTTGTTTTGGTGTAAGGGTGTTATGAAAGTTCGAATTACAGATTTAACGTTGACCAGCTTCGTGCGCTTCCTCACGATGGAGATGATCTTTGACAACTCAATTTCATTACTAGGATTAAGTTTGACAAGAGTTGTTGTTTGTCAACTTTCAGGCCGTTTAACTTTATGTGTTTTTCTTTGTTTGAATACCTTAAAGTTTGCATGAATTCCATGCTTATTGAACTCAAACGGCACGTCCTAATTCTGGTGTTAAAGCCTTAAGGAGGTAATTCCACCCCTCCTCAAAAAGCTCTCATTCATGACTAAAACGTGCACTACATAAAAAACTGTTTTAACATTTTATTCTGTTTGTTTAGTGTTTGGTATTGCATTGAATTTGCCTTTTTTTTTCACAGTTATTCTCCTTGATAAAAAGGTAATCCGCAGTTGAAGAAATAATTTCTACACTGAATCCAAAAAATTTTAAAAACAACACCATTAGTTACAACTCTTAATTTCTTAGGAACTCGTAGTAGGGAAGATAGTTTAACTTTTATGCTGTAAATATTTATGAAATTCTAAGAATTGATAACATTGAAAATACGCCAAGTCTATATACCTATTTTTTTTTTTTTTTGCCTCTTTTCTCTTGTATAATTTTGAATATAAAGTGAATTTTTTAAACAAATCAATCAAGGCATTTGAAAGATTACGATGTTAGTGTTGTATATTGATTGCCTGACAACAGAATAAAACAGCCTATAAACTTAGTTTTTCATCTTAATTGTCCAAGTTAGTTTTAACATCACTACTACTACTACTACTACTACTACTACTACTACTACTACTACTACTACTACTTCTACTACTACTACTACTACTAC